>VXBL01000994.1:92738-107750 GCA_013400195.1 Aramus guarauna | reverse complement strand
TTTCTTACATCTTCTCACTCCTCTCTCTGGCTGCAAAAGCTCTCTCTAACTGTTTTTTTCCTTCTTAAATATGTTATCACAGAGGCACTGATTGGCTTGGCCTTGGCCAGCGGTGGGCCCATCTTGGAGCCGTCTGGCATTGGCTCTGTCAGACCCAGGGGAAGCTTCTAGCAGCTTCTCACAGAAGCCACCTCTTTAGCCGCCCCCGCTACCAAAACCTTGCCATGCAAACCCAACACGTGATTAAATTTACATCTCAGCCTGTTATTGGTACCATAATAATCAGACATTTTATTCAGGTAGATCTTTTCTATGTACCTGTTGCTACTCAAACAGTTTGGAAGAGATGCATATAATTATTTTCTTGAAAGAAATAATAAAAAAAACCCTCAGTATTCTATAAGTATTCTTATTAACAGTGTTTCTTAGGGTAAGTAGCAAGCACCTCACAGGATGTGTAAGAAAGCCAAGCCATAAGAATTCACTTTTGTTTTGAGACTTCCTAGCTAAGTGATTGACTCAAAATACATTTCCTCATTATATTTTTCTGCATTTTGGTGGAATGCTGTGGAATAAAATGTGGATTTGGGAACCAACAAGGAGAAGAAATTACTTTCAAAAAATGTTTTCGTGCTTAATGGTTCATTACTTCACCATGTATGAGTGAAGAATAGTGGAATGACGGTGTCGGGTCATACAAAAGGTCCTTTTGGCCTTGCTCTTTACCTCAGACAGTGGAGAGTCATAGGATGACAGGACCACAGGATCACAGAATTATTCAGGCTGGAAGGGACCTCTGGAGGTCTCTGATCCAACCTCCTGCTCACAGCAGATCAGCTCTGTGGGGAAGTTGGGGGATCCTAGTCGGGGATTGAAAACCTCCAAAGATGAAGAGTGCAAAACCTGTCCTCTGGGTGAAAAAAATTCTCCTTATATCAAGGGTGAACCTTTCCTGCCTCAGTCAATGCTCATTGCCCCTTATCCTTCCACCCTGCATGGCTGTGATGAGCCCAGTTACATATCCTTTCCATCTCTGCTCCAAGCTAGGCAAGTCCAGCACCCCCAGTCTCCTCTCAGAGGGCAACTGCTCCAGCCTCCACCATCTTGGTGTCCCAGTAGGTAAATAAAAAGAAGATCTGAAGAAAAAAAATGATAATTTTTCCTCTAGTTTTTGTTTCAGTGTGCATTTTTCTTTTGGTCAGCTTGCCTATCCAATTTCTTACCCATCTGGTTACCCACTCAACCTGACTGTGGTGTTCAAACATGGATACAGAACATTGTGGGAGACAGTACCAAAAATCTTGCCAAAGTTGAGGTGAATGGAATCCCCTGCTCTCTCCTTGTACACAAATCTAGCTATGTTATTGTAGAAGACCATCAGGTTGGTCAGACATGATTTATCCTAGTAAATCCATGCTGACTGTCCCCAGTCAACTTCCTCTCCTCTCTGTTCTCAAAAACGTGCTCCAAGGGGACAGAAATTTGTGATCAGGGAAAAATGCAGAGCTGGGGAATGCAAGAAGTCATACCCACCCTTGTATGCATTCCCAGTTTGCAGCACACTTCAGGTTAGAGGCTTCCTGAGACAAAATCTGTACCTTCGTATTAATGAACTGTAAAGTATGTTTTCTCCCAGTAATGCCTCTAGTAACTTTTCCCAACCTAATTGAACAAGTAGCATCTCCAACAACCTATGACAGCGCGTCTCACACTTTAATTTCATGCTCCGTGAAGATGTAGATGCCTCATCTTTGGGAGAGACTTCTCCTGATCAGTCTTCTCTTTCTATTCAGTGGAGAGAAGTAGGTTCCTAAGTAGGACGAACAGGCAGGTTTTGGTATTGTTCTTTTTTTCCCAACAGACTCATTTATTTCAAACTGCTTGCTTGGAAAACTAAATAAAATTCTCATTTTTTTGAGATCAAGAGAGTATGAGATCAAGGACTTGTACAGAATGAAAAAACAGTTCCTTCCCCTGCCCAGTGACCTTTGTCTGGATTTATCAACATATTCAGGAATCATAATAATTTTTATTTCCATTTAGTTTATCTTCAGAGTAGAAACACTTTGTTCTAATCATTTCACTTATATATATAGTTTGCCCGAGGAGAGGTCAGGGAGTTGGCAGAGTGGACTGAATGTCTGGCTAAGAACAATAAATGCAGTTACTGAGCAGGTTCCATGAGATCCCCAAATCAGACTGTTAGATAATGTCTTTTCTTATGGTAACTCAGATGGATCTTCTTTGTTGTAGGATACCTCCTTTCCAAGGACTTTACAAATACTAAATGCAACCTGCTGTGTTCAGCTCCTGCCTCAAGATGAGATCCATAATTTGGACATAACCACTTAATACACAATTTTTGGTATAATCTGGACTAGGGCTAACATGCAGAATTTCACTTGAGAGAACAGCAGCTTTAGTCACATCCCCTTAGACTGTGCTTCAGAGCATATGCCACAGCCAATTTCTGCGTGTACATTGCAGTAACTATTTGAATAATCATTAATTTATACACAGCTGTCAACTTCATTTTTCCCACTGTAGGAAGGTGTGACATACTGAAGACTGAGTCATTTTTAGTATCGCAAGGGGCGGATGAGTGCATCACTGTGTTCATTTTTTATACCCAGCTTTGATTTAATCGAGGTCCAGTGCTTTGAAATTGCCATGGGAGTTAACAGTATTGCCGCTCCACTGTTGACCCTGGTCACTTCCATAAACATTTCTGGGAATGGCCAAGCTCCTGTAGCTGTTCAGTATTCATGGCTGAGACTTTATTTGCGATTAAACATGCCCTCTTTCAAGTTAGATCCCCCAAAACTGTCTCTGAAGGCAGGAGGCATCTAATATTTGTACTTCATGGAAAAATATGATGTATTGCTGTCAAAATAAAAATATTTATATAGGTATTTAATGATAACATCTGTTCAGGCAGGTGTGCGTGTATGTCTGTAATATGTCTGGATTTCATACATATAAACTGATAGTTGAAACAGTACTACATTTTTTAAAAAAATAATCCTTCTTTATATAGAAAGAGGGTATGGGCACATGAATAAGTATTTTTAAAATATTTAAATAGAAAATATCCTGCTGCTGGTTTATTAGAAAAATCAGCAGCTAATCTTGAAGCATCTCTTCTGAAATATCTGGACAGGATACACTTGCAAACACAAGGTTTTCATTTCTAATTATAGAGTGCAGCCAGACATAACAAGATTTAAGGAAAATATTGCAGTTTAAGTAGACATTGCAGATACATTTTTAAGGTAGCAACTATCAACTCAAATTACTGTGTAATATGCAGTTGCTTTATATAATATAAAAATCCAAAAGATAATATACTTGAGAGAAACTGCAGGAATGTAAATCAACTATACAATTTTGAGGAAAACATTCAACTGAGAAGAAAAAATTGATGAACCTGGTGTAGCAAATAAATGGCACCCAAAAGAGGTCATTGCCTATAACTCAGTACCCTTCAAAATACTTTTGTACTTGCGTGCTACTTTTTCTTGTACATTTTAAAATATCATTCACCTACAGGAGACTGCAAAATTATTCATGACAGGAATGTTATGTTTAAATAGAACTTGGAAAAAATTACAATATCACAATACTGTTGGTGTAGAAACTTTAAATTCTTCACTGAAGAGTGGTCTAATAAGATCACATTATAATTCACCTTGAGTAGCAAGTTGAATGAAGTTTCTATCCTGCTTTGAGTGAAGGGAATAATAAAATTGCAGTTGACTTCCTTGGGGACAGGATCAGGCCCTGGCAGGGTAAGGACGATAAATCAAAATAATATATCAGCAGCAGATGGTTGCAACAGATGATTGAATAAGCACTATGTTTAATTTCTATGAAATAACTTTTTTTTTAATGTACAAGTTGTCAAGAAATTAGATCTGACTCAGATGAATTCTAAAATGTGCTATATTTTCATTATGGTATGTAGGGGGCAGTTTTACTTGCTAAATTAATCTCTATAGCAATAATATTATACAACAGTAACACTATATAGTCATTCAAATTCAGAAAAAAAAATACGTTGCTGTGTGTAAGAAGAATGCAATAGAAATAAGGAAAGAAAGAACAAAGAGACAGTAGGAAGAGTTAAAAAAAAGAAAAATAGCCGCGCTCCCTCTAGGACTTTTTGCTCACACTACAAGGGCATTTGGGTACCTATTCCCTGTGAAACTGGGGGAGTTTGGCTTCTAAAAATAGTGAAGCACCTACCTACCTCTGTGGATTTGTCTCCCGCACACAGATGAGTAGGGTGTTATATATAAAACATAGCACTGAACATAATGGGTGTTTTGACTGATCCTGTCACCACACATTATAGATGGTAACAATTGCATGTATCCCTATGGCTACTACACAGGCAGCTGGGATTTCCCAGCTAGATAGAAGCGTAAAGCACTCTGAGTGCACAAGCTGGGAGCCTGATCTGTCCTGGAGGCATACAAGAACTGCTTATTCTGCAGAAAAATAATCTGTGCGTCTCTGTCTATCTACCAGACATCCAACAGCACCAGCCAGGTGTTCCCCAGCGGTTCTGGATGGGCTGCAGGTACTCACGCACCTGGGGAAGGTGTCAGGGGCCTTCACTTCCTTCTGAACAAGCCTAACAGTGTTTTATTACTACACCCCTGGAGTAGTGTGCCATAATGACTACTTAGGCTTGCGTAAGAGCTATGTTTATACTATGTGAATAAAATAACAAGGCATCGCCTGCCCTCTGCCCTAAGCATGGCTTACACCCACACAGCTAACACTGCACATCCAGCCAGGGTGACCTCACCAGCTGCGTCTTAGTGACTTTCGAAACAAATATGCACTGTGGACTTCCCCTCACAATTCAGATTTTTCAAATATCAGTATCCTCCTGTCTATTGTAGGCGAAAATCAGTTTGCTCAGATCAAACCCACGCAAGGGAACATGCTAAAGATTTAACAGTGCACATGTTGATATAAAGTGCTTGAGCCCAAGGCCAGACTCTCTTCAGTTTACTTCTGTAGACATAACCAAAGATGCCATAAATCTGTTCAAATATGTCAGGAAAGAGAGGAACTTGGACACAAGTTAATCTAGGAAAACACATCAGCTAGGAAAGATCCTCTTTTTCAAAGTGTTAAATTTATTTAACAGCAGGACTCCAAGAACAAAAAGACTTAACAGATTTATTCTCTCTCCCCTAGGTAGACCAAACCAGATATTGAAAGTTTGTCATTGGATCAGAATTATGCACATAAACTTGGTGTCTGAAAACTGTGTATTCAGTGTGCTTATGGCTGAAAGAAGACATTCACCAAATTTAGTGAAAGAATGGGTTGTACCTTTTAAAAGACATAATAAATTATTGGGGCAATGCATCAGTCACTGTGGGGTGTTTTTTGTTACTAGAAGACTTGAAAGCCAGACGGGACAGCTTTCTAAAAGCAAGGACTCAACCAAGGACTCAGGTGAATACAGGAGTTAATGGATAAAATTCTGAGTCACATAAAAGTTCAGAGGATTCATTAGCGGACACGAGGCCACCCCAGCAAGGAGGGGCAGGTCCACCTGGGTGCATACTTCAGGATCTCTTCTTTCTCTCTAGAGTATCGCAGGTGAACAGACAAGCAGTGATGAAGTGCCTGCCCACGGGTAGCTGCCTTATTTCAGATTCTTGATGCACAGCAGTCATTCTTCTATGAGTTTTGGACTTTTTGTTTTTCATAACTACTCCCGCAGCTGAGCTGTCTGATGCATGAAATCTTGGAAAATGTACTGGAAATCCTGAAAAATGTACTGGAGACATCAGTAGTAATCGTGATCTGAGGATTTAAGATGCCATAGTTTTCCCTACCCTCTGAGTGCCAAGCAGTTATCATGTCTTAGTTTGGTAGCAGTCAGATTGCAACAGTCACTGATCTAGGGATTGCTGTTCAACCAGATGTTTGCAATGTCCATTGGGACCATCAGGGTGAAAAATGAAATATAATAATCAGCTATTATAAATAGCAATGGACTCAAAGACTCTGCACAGTATGTGCAGCATTCCCAGAAATCTGGCTTTGCATTTGCTATGCAACAGCAGAACAAGTCTGAGAGTGGACCACCTCCCTCACAGCTCTTGTAACAGTCCAAGTGCCCTGAAAGGTGATGGGAATCTTTCCAGTCACTTCACAGAAAGTTGGACACCATCCAGATAGGGCAGATGAGGACTCTCAGTTTTTTCCTACTTAATGTCATCCTGTGAAAGGTATATTGCAGGAAGGGATAAATCATCTGAGTTACTTTCCATATCAATTTCAAGTAAACAGAGCTTACATAGTTACAGAGAAACTATATGTTTACAATGGACAGCACTCCAGGAAAGAATGGTAAGTTAAAAAAGAAAATTAAAGGAAAGAAAATTGTTTTCTGCACCAAAGAATCTAAAACTGTATCTAATTTTGTGGTAATTCAAGGATCTTCTCTGAAACACACATCACTGTCACCACAGAAATAATCTTCCTGTGGCATTTATGGACACTGATTTAGTTTAAAAGGACTATGCACTTTGGATGGAAAAGCAAAAGCTTAAACTCCATCATCAGCACTAGCCAGTCACAGCACGAACAACTTAATGTTGACTGGTGCTCCTGTGGGAGTTGTTATGACTCTCATGTTCCCTTGATAAATTCTGTTCTCCGAGATGTTCCCAGGGCTTGTGTACATTCTGCTTGTAGCTACACTGATAGCAAAGTCACATTCCTCAACTCTAAAGCCCCAAGAAATACATTGTGTTTTTTCATGAGATTTGTCTGGCTTTGTATTGGAGTGCCAAGGAAGAGGACATGACACGGCCTTTAGCATATAGCCTTCTGCTTATGAGAACATCTTTTTTTATTTGTACATTCGAGAAATATACAGCTTCTTTCAGGAAGCTTGTCTTACGCAACCAAGACCAGCATGACCAACTTCTTTTGGCCATCCATGGGAAAGAGGCATCTGAATGATAGCATGCTGTGACCAGTGCTACTGACTCTTAAAATATACATTAGGTGCATAAACCTCACCTTAGTGAAATAGATACCTTATTCTAACAAGGCAGTCTATGAACACAGCCCCTAGCCTGCTTAGATGCCTAAGGCATCACTGCTGCCTGTTTTCTCTAAAATTCTTCCACTCCAAGTCCTGTTCCCCCATCTGCTCAGAGGCTTTGCTGTATTGGGTTGATCTGAAAAAATAGGTCCTTATTCTTCTCCTTAGCCAGTCTGGAATTCACAAACTTAGCACTCCTCACCTGTGTCTCCTGAGGATCCTGATCTTTTACACTTAAATCATACTTAACACACTAATTAACCAGTAACACTGACCTTATTTCCCCACAAATTTAAGAATTACAGAGCCTGCAGAGCCAGTAGGTCAAGCAGTAATGCCATCCCACTGGGAGGGACCAGTGCTGGGATTATATCTATTTTTCAATGCTACGACTTTCTAGATATCTAGAAGTATCTAAGAATCTAGTCATGGCACCCTATCCCACCATGGCTCCGTTATGTCAGCATTGTGGTAGTTTTGCGTCCACTCGTCGGACTTTAGTTCCACCTCTCTGTTTCCTTGTCTGCGTGTGCCTGCGAGGAGGCCCCCTTTTTGACCTGCTTTATCGTCCTCAGGACTCTCCTGCTTCCATCACCCTTCCCCATGTATTCACTATATCTGATCTCCCTTCCCTCTCTTAACGGCAGGCTGTCATCATCATCCCCTAGCAGACACAGCTGAAAGCCCTCCTCACCAGTTTGGCCAGACCGTTAGCAAGGATGCTTTTGCCTCACTCTTTCAGGTGGATCCCACCTCTCCTCAGCAGTTTGTGTTTTTCAGAGAAGGTATTGTGGTCATAAATGCCAGAGTGATTCCTATGACACCAGCCAAAAAGCAAGTTCATATCTTGCTGGTTCCTACCCAGCCTTTCCTCTCACCAGCAGGATGAAGGGAACACTATCTGAGGCCCTGTGCCTTTCATCTGCACCCTTGGTGCAGCAACCTCTAGACACTCTTGATGTGCTTGGGGTCTCCCCTGGAAGTACCCTTGATGCCCATATGGATGACCACCAAGTAGTAATAGGCCAAGGCCTTGATAAGTTGTCAATCCCTTTACAACATCCCAGATGTGGACATCCAACAAGAAACAAGTGTTTTATGATAACATATTCGGATGGCAGGTGAATGTTTCTGTTCTCCACAAAAGGGAATCTCCAACCACTGTCACCTGTTGCATCTAAGTGCAGATACTTGGTTCAAGTTTGATCAAATCTGAAGCCTTTCATGGTGGAGCTTATTCCGCCTGTCACCTCCTGGGGAACTGAACCTGTCCCTGCCAGTCTGCAGATGAAATAGGAACCTTCCTTTGTTGTCTCATGTCTCCAGCCCTCTCCATCTCTGTCATCCACTCCTCAATCCAGTACAGCCTCTGGCTGTCCCTCCTTTGGATGCAGGTTCAGTCTCTTGCCTCTGAATGGTCACTGTGCAGATCCCATTAATCCTCCTGGATGTGGCTAATCCTGCTCACCTCCTCTGGCAGCTCCTTCAGCTGGCAAGCCAGCTCCTCAGTCAGAGCACACTTCCAGTAGGTAGGACACCATCACTCCCAGCCCCAGGAGCACCAGGCACTCCTTGTAGCCTGAGTCTTGGGTGGCTATATCCTCCTTCTGGAGCTCCTAGTCAGCTGGTGCTCCTGATGCCCCAGGGATAGCTTCTTTACTTTGTGATGTGGACTTTGTGATGCCCTCTGGCATGTCAACTGTTGTTCAGCAGCCACTCACTCTCACAGCAGTTTTTTGGACACTTCTACACCCTGTTCTGTACAAGCTGCTGCCTCTGTTAGCTAGGCAACCATATTGCTGAAGAGGTGAGTCCTCATGAAGTTCAGCAGAGGGAAATGCCAGGAACTATACGGGGGGAGGAATAACCCCAGGCACCAGGGCAGGCTGGTGCACTTATTTATCTGAAGCTATTATTATGTCAGTTGAAGGAATATTTCCTATTTAAAAGAAACAACAAGCAAACTGAAAAAAATTCTAAAGAAATAAAAGGCAGTTGCAAGGCTGTTCATCACATTAGATAGAATGGTCTGAAAAAAACAAATGTCACATCGACATTCCTTATGATATCGAGCCCCAAAAAGACATTCTCATGATAGTTACTGAGCCACAGATAACAAAGTGAGTCAGAAACTTGAATTCCATCCAGAAATGAATGGGGGGAGGCGGGAGAATGTCTAAATCAAAAATTAAGATAAGGGTTATTTTTCTCCCATGAGCTCATTAAATTAGATCTTTTGGCCACAGTTGTATGACAGCAACTTGACAACTGAGAAAGAGACAATTTCAGTACATTTATCCTCAGTATTGCCCTTGGCCTGTTAGATTCCTGGAGAAAGTAAGACCAGGTCACATTTTTCTAACATATTTGATCCCCTAATTTAATGTCTCTTAAAATATTTTCCATTTCTCTCAGTATTGTGATCAATGAACAATTTTTTTTTTCCTTTTTTTTCCTTTTTTTTTTTTTTTGCTAGTGGTTTCAGACAGCTGTAAACACTGATGAATGCGAAGTTATCTCCTGGGGAACCCCATGCAAGGCTTCTCTGAAACTCAGTCTACCAACCCCAATATAAAAGCTTTCTTTATAAGCAGCCTTGCAGGACTGAGTAGCCAAATATACACTTCAAATGGACACTCAGCAGTTTGTTAAAGCAGTAACTCTAAAAAGTCACAATTAATTCTAAATGTCTCACTATATTATTCTTACCAAAATTGTGTTTCATCCTAATGAGGTCTAGCATAATGAAAGAATCTTATACAAAATTTACCTGTATTGCAGGAACAAAAAGGGTAAAGGCAAATACAGTTACAGAGCACTCTGGAATTTGGCCCATGGTACCTATTGCTGACCTTTCACATGTAAGGGAAATCATCACTCTTCCCATTATCAGGCAGAGTCGTCAGGTGAACAAAAATGATGGCAGTTTGTATAGTACTGCTGAATGACTAATGCCAAGTATTCAAGCTCTCTTCTCTCTGTATCTATCAATTAATTTCTTCATTTATTTGCCTATAGATTCTTGTATTTCCTTTGAAGAAACTGGTTACTCTCTTTGACCTTAAACCCTCTAGCACTTCATCAACACTTCTCTTATTCTCTGCCAACTGATCATCTCCAATTACAGCACTGATTGCAGTTTTTCAAAGGTCACAGTAAGAAGTAGCATTCAGGTGCAGCAAGACTGGCTTGCCAGCTAACCAAATGGGGGATAATACCTTCCCAAACACACCCTATAAATGTCATGAGGAGACCTATTAAATTAATCATATTTAAAATGCTATGCTGCTCTCTCATATGTCAACACAATTAGGTCTAAAGTATGTTAAGTAACAGACAGCCTAGTCTTTGTAGCTCATTTTTGTACATACTTGTACAGTGTCAGGCACAGACAGTCCTTGATATCCCATTTGATCCTGCCTACCACAATAAAAGGATCATATCTTTCATGACAATGAATCAGTCTCATAGTAATGGAAAAAGAGCACAGTTTTTGCTCAGAAGTACTTGGAATCCGGTCCACCCTTTCTTGGTAGTTTGCTTTTATTTTAGATTAAGATAGTAATGATAGGTGATGCAAGCCTAATTTCTCCTCTCCTTTTAATCTAGTTGTGTACACATGATGACTTCCAAGACTACCAGCAAATGTTTATGAGAATCCATCTTCAGGAAGACAGTGACAAATTATAAACACCTTCTAATTTGACTTCACAGGCAGGAATGTCTCAGGTGTTGGAATTAGTGTCAAATCTAGACAGCTCCAGACTTCACAGGCACCGCCAAACAGAGGCAAAAAATCAAATCAGCGTAGCTTGGAGACAGCTGGCAACAAACACTGAGCTGCTGTGTTATCTTTGCATGCACAACTTTACCAGAAGTAAAATTAATTTAGAGGATCGGTGGAATGTAGTAAATATCCTGACCTTGGCATAAGGAAAGCAGGTCAAGGAAAACTATCTGGAGATCTGTTAACAGCTAGTGACAGCAGAACCACAAGTCAGTCATGCTGAGATTCAGCTCTCCACTTTCAGTGCCTGCAATGGAGATGCTGGCACGTGTGACAACACTATAAACTTTTTGCACAGTTCGTAGACAGCAACTTGCACTTCTAGGACATAGACTAACTCCTGCCTCTTTTCAGATATCTACTTAAAGAAGAGATAAATTGAGCTCCACCTTTCCCTGACCATGCTCACTGGTTGTCTGGCAGGTGATACTGGCAACTGGGTAACATATATCAGCAGCCTAGGATAAGAGAGTGAGATAGCTCCTCTAAAGGAGGCAACTCTAATCAGAGCTTGGGTCCAACTTTCATTCAAAATTATTTTTGCAAAATGGCAGAAGTGTGGCAGGCAGGACATTCTGCGGAAGTGATTGAGACCTTTAGAGAAAAGGAAACCTTGTAGCTATCTCCTCACACATTTAATAAAATTGTCTGTTACCTTATTATCATGTCTCATGCTTTTTCTCCCTATCCCTTTCCACTTCCTATCAATCATTACTCTCTTTCCTTTTCCTCAACATAAAAAAGACATTTCAGGCAGTGTGATAATAATTAAGCCATGTGGATGGTAGGAGGCCAGTGCTCAAGCCCGTGTTCAAGCCCTATTTAGTTCATTGGTGTTGATGCAGCTCCATCACTACCATCACAGTTCATGGAGAGAAATAAGCCATTCAAGAGAGCAATTCATCATATGCATGTTAACTTGCTCAGCCATTGTCTTGTAGTCATCTTTTTCCTAGAGTAGCCTTTTTTGACTAAGTTGGCTAATTTAGATGTTGAAGTTGGAGCAGATGAAAAATAGTCTCACTTTCCAGCTGCCCAATTTGAGCACAATTGCCAGTGGCACTATGCAAGCAAATACAGTGGGAGCTACACCATAGATAATTAATTGTAAATAGTCTTAAATGAGGGATGTAATATATAAAAGGCATTGTTGAAAATAATTTTCAGTGAGCTTCACTTTTCCCAGTTATCACAGGATATGCTAGTTTTCTTTCTAAGCATGCTGCAGCACATCACTTGCAGTTAAGGTCAGTCAGCAGTACAGCTGTGGTTAGCCCTCAGGACATTCTTTACTGAACATTGTCCTTTTAATTTCTGCGTGGTCTTTTGTTCATTCATTCTCCAGACTGGAAGATATTATGATGAATGGGAGCCGTCTGTCTGGAAAAATAGGTGAATGCATTTTATGTTAGTGTCCTGGTTTCGGCTGAGATAGAGTTAATTTTCTTTCTAGTAGCTGGTATAGTGCTGTGGTTTGGATTTAGCATGAGAATATTGGTAACACATTGATGGGTTTAGTTGTTGCTAGGTAGTTGTAGTGTCTAAATCAAGGGCTTTTCAGCTTCTCACACCCTGCCAGGTGCACAATAGGCTGGGAGAGCACAACCAGGACAGCTGACCCAGGCTGGCCAAAGGGATATTCCCTACTATATAGTGTCTTGCTCCGTATAGAACTGGGGAAGCTAACCAGGAGGCAGATTCACTGCTCAGAAACAGCCTGGGTGTCAGGTTGTTTTATTTTCATTTCACATGTGGTGAGCAATTGCATTTGTGCATCACTTGTATTATTGTTGTTGTTGTTGTTGTTATTATTATTATTATTATTATTATTATTATTATTATTATTATTATTATTATTATTATTATTATTATTATTATTATTATTATTATTATTATTATTATTATTATTATTATTATTATTATTATTATTCTCTTCCTTTGTTATCCTATTAAACTGTCTTTATCTCAACCCACAAGGGGTTTTTTCCATTCTCCTCCTCATCCCCTTGCAGGGGAAGGGGTGAGTGAGTAGCTGCCTGGTGCTCAGTTGCTAGCTGGGGTTAAACCACGACAGTTAGAAACTTCTGATGGGGCTGCTCTTACTCATTCTATCCCTGCACACCAACTAGGACAGACACTAAGATCAGGAAACTATCTTCATGGCTTAATTATTTCACCTCCTAACTCATATGCCAAATCAAGATAAAAGCAGTAAGAGTAGTAGACTGCAAAAATTTCCAAATAAATTTCATAAGGCTAACTGATCAAATTCAGGAGCAGAGTATATCTTGGTTTAAGAATTTTCATTGGTCCACATTGAGAGTAAAATTTTAGAGAAGCTTGGGGATGTCTGTCAGCTCCACAAAGAAATGTACAAGGGGAAGCTGCTTTCAGCGTGTGCTAGCAGAAACATAGTGCCAATAAGTGCATAGTAAATAATGTCAAATCATAGAATAGCAATCAATACACAAATGAAAAGAACAGAGAATGTGATGGGGATTTTTTTTTACAATAGGCTGAAAGCAGGAACAATGTGGAAAAATCCAAGAACAAATACCACTTTCACTGGCTATGACACATGGAGTAGCCTGGGCAAACATGATTCTAAAGTGCCCCTGATATAAATACCATTTATTGTCATTGTGTTGAAAGAAGGTACTTTCCCTTCAAAGCCTTCCATGGGCTGTTCAGTGTATAGATGGATTCATCAACATTCACTTAATAAATTGACTAATTATGATGAGAAGTGTTTGGTGACCCTCACAAAGCTACCCATTTCTTTAGTCTGCCTTTCAGGCAAGCAGCTCAGAGTGCAGCAGGAGGCAAGTAGTTACAAATAATGGAAACAGACTGGAGTAACTAGGCAGAAGCATGGCTAAATAGCTTTGAAATGAGATTGGAAGAGTAGGAAGGAGGAGATGTGATAGGGGTCATCTCAGAGAGACTGTATAGCAGAGTAGGGTGCAGGAATGAGTAGCCTTTGCAAGTTGACATAAAGAGTTGGAAAGATGTTTCTCCCTCACTGGTTGACTGGAGATTAACTCTGAAAGTGCTGGTGTTTCTTTCAAAACAACATCAACAATTATTCTTTCATTTTCCTCTCTCTTCCTGCCTTTCCACCCTATATGAAGCTATGTGCTTTTCACCTTCAGAAATGAAAAAAATCCATCATTCTTGTTCAGTAGCCTAACTCAAGCTCTTCACAGGCACAAGAATCAGTAGATGCTCTCACCAGCCAAGAAACAGTTGGTCACTATGGTTGTAATTAGTTTTGCTTTGGCCTGTTATATAGCAAGTCCAGTGAAAAAACTTGCAGAAAATCAAAGTCTGGGTCAGAAGGGGAAGAACCTAGATTTTGGCTCCTCAGCTTTCTGAGGGTGTCATGTCAAGATGCAGAACCTCCTCTTCCTGGTCTTTCAGTGGGATTCATCTCCCACTTAGGGGAGTCTCCCTGTGGACCTTCCTGTCACTATAAAATATGGAGGGAATCATAGACTCATTCCTTGGATGTATTTAAAAACTGAGTAACCTGCCGTAGGTGACCATGCTTGAGCAGAGGGTTGGACTAAATGATCTCCAGGGGTCCCTTTCTACCTCAGCTGCTCTGTTTCTGTGAATCTCTGAATCTCTGAATCTGTGAATGTTGGGCCAGATGGCTGTGTTTTAGGTGACTGAAGCTAGATGAGGTGAGTGCAAGCCTCTGAGATTATGCTAGATTTTGAAGAAGAATATACCCTATAAAGAAAAGCCCTAATTAAGCTATTAATACCGAGCTGGTCACTCACCACCAGGAATTGAGCTGTGCTTTAGCACGTTGAGGTCTCAGAGGCAAAATAGGCTAGGAGAACAGTTGCAAATAGCTGTTTCCCCTCTACTGTCATCTTCCTTTTTTCCTGCTGAAAGGAAGAACTGAGATCCCACTGCCTGTCTGGGAAGAGAGCTGATCTGGTATGCATAACAATAACTAGAAACACCCGGGCACAATTGGCCTCAAGGCAGCCATGGTCAATGACACCAAGAAAGTGTAGTTATCTCCCCAACTTGTCAGAACTGTCTTTAAAAATAGGTGACATAGTACCTAGTTTAGAAAGAAGGGCATGAAATATGCCTTATTTTTGGCTATAATTAGTTCATGCTAAAAAAA
>VXBL01000994.1:78275-92693 GCA_013400195.1 Aramus guarauna | reverse complement strand
AAAAAAAAAAAAGTAAGTCATTTCTGTGGTTCAACACATTTTTTCAGAGGCCTAGAAGTTGCAAGATTTTGCCCTGAAATTGATGGCAACATGCAGTAGGGCATCGAGGGCTGCAGTGCACATCTTGCACTGAGATGTTCACACAGCACCATCCTGCAATACAATGCCATGCAACACCTGCTGCACCACACAGTGCTAACATGAAAACATAAAACCACTGAAGTCCTTCTTGCCAGGAAAGGCTGAACAAAAGTCTATAGGGTTCAGCAGCAAAACACACTCTGAACTCCTACAGAAAAGAAAGGCAATGGGACTGGGAAGGGAAAGAAACCAATACAAGAACTGGGGTAATGATTAGAGATCTTACTGATATTACTGTTTCATGAAAAGACGAGGGAACTTCTGGAACAATACTGCTGAAGTTTGGGCTTGTGAACAGCAACACAATTTAGTCAGTAGTTCTTACAAAATCAAACTGTGAGAGCAGTTATTTCCACAGTTTCCACTATTATTAAATCTCATGAGATTTTTAGCTGCAATTTTACTTGAAAGCAGAATTGGAGGTGGAAACTATCTTAATCCCTTTCTTTCACTCAAAATTAGATGTCATTTGGGTTTTGCACTGAATCTTAGGTAATTCTCTGGTGCAATGCTTGCTGCATTCCTGTTTGTAAATGGTCACAGAGTTTGGCAGTACTCAGAACATTAATACTTGATAGAAGAGAAAGAAACTAGTGTGGAATACATTTTAGTTGTTTATTTTAAGCTTAATCTAAGCTTTTTTAAACTTACATTGCAGATACCATGAATGACTGCTATGGATTTTTGTAGGGCACAAGATGTCCAAGAACATGACCTTCTATGATGGGGTTACAGCATTGGTGGACAAAGGAAAAGCGATAGATGTCATCTACCTGGACTTGTGCAAAACATTTGACACTGTCCTGCATGACATCCTTGCCTCTAGATTGGAGAGACATGGATTCGATGGATGGACCACTCAATGGATAAGGAATTGGCTGGATGGTCGGACTCAAAGAGTTGTGGTCAACAGCTCAATGTCCAAGTGGAGAACAGTGACAAGTGGCGTTCCTCAGGGGTCGGTACTGGGACTGGCACTGTTCAACATCTTTGTCAGTGACATGTACAGTGGGATTGAGTGCATCCTCAGCAAGTTTGCCAANGGGATTGTTCAGCCTGGAGATAAGGCAGCTCCGGGGAGATCTAGTTGCAGCCTTCCAGTACCTAAAGGGGCCTACAAGAAAGCTGCAGAGGGACTGATTACAAGGCTGTGTAGTGATAGGACAAGGGGGAATGGCCTTTAGCTGAAGGAGGGTAGATTTAGATTAGCTATTAGGAAGAAATTCTTCCCTGTGAGGGTGGTGAGGCACTGGAATAGGTTGCCCAGAGAAGCTGTGGATGCCCCCTCCCTGGAAGTGTTCAAGGCCAGGTTGGATGGGGCTTTGGGCAACCTGGTCCAGTGGAGGGTGTCCCTGCTCATGGCAGGGGGGGTTGGAAGTAGATGATCTTTGAGGTCCCTTCCAACCCAAACCATTCTATGATTCTACGATTCTAACGGATATTTGGCCCAGTAGATGCATACATTTATGCTTGACTTTGAGCGTTTGGACAGTACCCATGAAAGAACACTGCCATATTTAGTCCATGAGCAGGACCTGAAAAGAAAAGACAGTATCTGGATGTCTGAAAGCACAGACAAATGTGTTAGGATGGCAGATGCCATAGTTACAGTTGTACTGCTTGATAATGTGCAAATCTAGCCCCATGCTAAAAGTATTACATGGTAATGGATGATTGTAAATGCTTGAAGAAAAATGTCACTGTGTTGCTTTCAGGGTAATTGCTAGGGAGCAAGGCTGATTTCTTTGAAATGTGGAGTCAGAGCTCTTTGATGAAAGGATTGAAGAGTTCATTTTTATCTCCAGTTTATAAAAGCTGGATGTTTACTCTTCATTTTCTGTGTGCCCTTTTTTCTCCAAAGGAATTACGATGACAAAAAAACCTCTTCTGTCTGCAGAATTTGAAAGGGTAGGAAGACTCTTTGGTAACTCAAATATCCCTACAAGTTTCTCATTTCTCTTAGCACCATCCTCTGGGGTAAAACAAAGCTGTTTCCAGAAAGGTAGCTATTTCTCCTTTCTGTTTCAAAGCCAGCATTTCTACTAAAACCTGGAACGGAACCTATACAAGGGTGAAATATTCACATAAAATTATTTTCAAAGGTGGTGTAAAGCTAGCATTATGTTGTCACGCACAGTGTGGATGGGCAAAATGTTGAAAAGACAGAAAACATATGGAAAAGGAAAGTAGATCTTAAACATAGACATACATAAAATTTATGGGGCAGTCTGATGATTAAGGAGCTCACAGACTCAAGCTCTTCCCATGCTTTGTTGGAAAAAAACCTTCAGTTCTCCCCCACACCAGCCTGAAGAGCTCAAGTGTCACAGAGAGGTGACTTTGTGGCATGTTTTGTAAAGAGGATTAGCAAAGGACATGCTCCCCTCTTTCCGAGAACATGTCTGAAGAAAATCTGTTTCCTGGAGCACTCCCTTGAGCATTGATTACCCCAGTTCAAGAATTTATGAAAATATGACTGAGATCTAAGAGAAGACTCTGAGTTTTGCTCATTAAAAGAAGACTTTGCAAGTCTGGGATGGGTTCAAATATGAAAATGTTTAGGGACCCGCCAGGATGAGCAATATATGAACCCCTACATCCATTTATTCATGCCAACACCCCCAAGTTGCTACAGAGTTCTCCTTATTTAGCCTTATATTATGAAGACTAGATATCATGACAGTCTGGGGGTGAAATTGGAGAAGTTACTTTATTCTCATGATATTTCCGCTGCTGACTTAGGCAAAGCAAGATTCTTGACAAGAAAGAGTTTTGTCTAAATTCCTCATTAAAAGCTTATAGAAACTTATGCAATGGGAAGAAAGTTGATATCTGATCTCTTTAATAAAAATTGTAAACAGTATAGCTGCACTCTGGTCTTTAAACCAGAGCACAAGCCCATGTAAAAGGGGGTATTATTAACAATAGGAAATCCTACTAAAGCCCTCAAGAAAGGCATCCACAGAGTGGACCATGGACATACAGTGCCATCCGCACTCGTACTACTGAAACTCAACACATCTTGAAGGCAAGTTGTGCAGAGTATCAAAGCCTAATGAAGTTGAGGGCTCTCAACAACTTACCCATGAAGGGCGCCCATCAATATTGGGCTTTTGGAAGCAATTTCACCCAAGACTTCCATGACAAAGTGCTGATGTGGCTTTGCTGCACAAAGCAAGATTGCCTGGAGAAAAGTGAGACAGGGCTGTGTGAAGACCTTCCTCTTCTCCTGCTGCTGGTGGAGCAGCTTCTGAGAGTTACGAGAAACCCATTCACATTTGGGGCTCATTTCTGTGTCTTAAAAAAAAAAGACTTCTCTCCTGGTTTTCGTGCTCTTCATTAAATGCACTGGTAGGTAGTGGCAATAAGCCATGATTCAGTCATTAGAGACTGATCTATTTAAAGTGACTGAAGTCAAATTAACCAAATCATGAGTCTGGAGCTTTCCCCCTGGAAAAGGGGAACAAAACTGACCACACAGGACAGGGAGATAACTATGTCCTGAATTCTCTAACTCTGGGTACTGTGGTTCTTGCTTAGACATAGTGTGCTTAACGAAGCACAAACAGGTGGCTGCAGAGAATATTTTCATCTGGGCAGAGCAATGGTAGAGCAACTCCATGGCTAGGCAGATAATTAGAAAGGCAGCAGAAGTCATCAGCTCAGTTTTATAGTTACAGAATATTTTTGAGGGGAAAAAGAATGAAAAAAATTAAAACATACTTTAAGTATTTAAGGCTTAAGTACTTTAAGGTTTTTGTTTTGTTGTTTGTTTTGTTGTTTTTTTTCCACACAGCTTGTATGCACAATGAAAACACATCCTGAATTTTCCAAGCTTCCTGCTCCAGGAATCCTGAATAGAAACTCACTGTCATTAAGTAGGGAGAGTAAGAATGATGGATTTGGGAGCAGAAATTGAAATGTCCTTTATATGTGTGTGTGTGTATATATGGGTATGTATCTTCATTCATCTCTAAACTGTGTGATATTTCAATATACAGAACAATAATAGGATGACATTCCCATTCGGTAGATTTTGTGGAGTTTTGGAAAGTATTTAAAGAACTCTGCATAAATCAGTGCACCTTTCTACCTCTCCCATGCAACAGAGAATAATAGGTATTAAATAGGAATAAAACTACTTATACCATGCTGGTGACAGACACCAAACATTTCCTGATCCTGTGTGGAGAATCAAGGAAACCTTCCTTTGACTCAGAGTTGAGTTCCTAATGAGAAAAATTTCCAGAAAGAAAAAGGTATCTTCAAAGGGTTGCATGAGGTAAGATGATTAAATGGGGCCATGGCTGCCCCTCTGGAGAGCAGCATTTCTGCTGTGAGCTATTAGACGAGATGTTTACAGACTTTGCCTGCCAACATCTGAAATTCTCACTTGCCACTTCAGATTCATTTGACATAAAAACTATAAATATTATCTATAGCTACATGTAGCAGAGCATCACCAGTTGGACCATTTCTGTTTCTGGGCCTTCCATTGCCAAGGGAGGAAATATCTTCCACCTGAAAATGGTAAGACACAGTGACAACAATACCCCTGAGTCTGTGACAGATTTCTCTTTAAGTCTCTTCTCTGGGACTTGTACTTCTCTGTTCATTCCCAGCATCTGTAGGCTGCTTTTAGCATGCAGCAGCTGCCTGCTCTCTCGAGTCTCTAAAGAGACCCCGTTAAACAATAACTCTGCTACAGCCATGAAAAGAGTTTATTCTGATGCCTCAAAAAGTGTGTTTGGAAGCCATTGCTGGCACAAAAGCTTGACTGGGTATCCCTCAAGAGAGACAAAACTTGGTTTTGGAAAAAGAAGGTTTGGCTGTGAAGTTGGCTCTAGGGACATTTCGTCTTTTTTTTCCCTCAAAACCTGCTCACTCTAGTCCTTCTGAAAAAGCTTCATTCAATGAAAAAAACCCACATCTCCCTTTTCCCACCCTCCTTACCCTTTATCTGGGACTCAATTTGCTGAAGTACAGTAATGGGTGCAGAACACCTAGTTGAAACACCGACTCTTAGATGATATGGAAAGACAACAGCAGAAAATTCTGTAAATCACACATAACATGCATGGAAAAGAGTTAGAAAGAGTTAGATTCACTCAGCTCTACCTTGCTGGACCCTGCATTAAGCATCAGGTTGACAAGAAGGCCAAAGGGGGGACCCAGGTGTGCAGGGCACCAGTGGAGGCAGTTGGGAGTGCAAGCAGAGCCCTGTGCCTGAACCCGTGAGCAAAGCCAGGCTGGGGACAGTGGCTTGTTAGACCCCTGCTGAGGGGGGACAGGCTGATGTGGAATGGCTGTCTTGGGTTTGTTCTTTGGGACTCATGGTTATTGCAGTTAGCCAGCTGCATCTGATATCCTGTCTGAGGAGGGTCAGAGTAACCACATAAAAATATTTTCATTTGTTTCATCTAATTGGCAACTTAATGGTGTTTTGTCATGAGTCTGGGGCAATGTGGCTCATTGTGTGGGAGTCCAGACAGATATAATTCATGTTTTGTTCCGCCTGTGAGAGAAACCTTAGAAATTTGAGGAATTAATTCCCTTTTGAGCTGAAGGATAATTGGATAAGAGAGTCTGTCATTAAGATAATCACTGCAGATCTGCTGCCCTTGGCATTTCTGCACAATACCTTACAGACCCTTCCTGCTTGGCAGCTTCTGAGAGTGTGGTCTTGGATTCCTGATCCTTCCCATCCTCTGCACAGGGAGATGAACTACTGTGCAGTGTTCAGCCTTGGTGGTAGACGGTTGAAGAGGAGTCCTGCAAAGCTGAAGAACCTTTCTAAATTTGTCTCCTAGTTCGGAAGGTTATCAGGTGGGCTGAAAGATCTGATCCACAGTTTTCAAAAATAATGGTGTAATACCCATGGACAATGGTCACTGATTAATGTAGCTAGTGGGAGCTGGCAAGTTCACATGTGGCTGGGGAATGAGAGGAGGAGTGAGACCAGGCAAAATGACTGATCTGGAACCAGAAGATGGGGCCCTACTGAGCCAAGGTGGCCAAGGGGAGAGCTTTGAGAAGATGCCTGGTGCCAAAGGATCTCCACAACTGCCCTCTCCAGCTGCCTCCATGGGCATGTGCGGATCCCTTGAGCTGCTTTCTGCCCACCTTCCCTGGGAGACAGGGAGGATGGGGAATGGTGGCTTTTAAAACAGTTCCGATTTCATACTCACTCTTTACCTCCCTGTCCTGAACTGTTTTGTCTGTGTTAGAGTGATAAACTCATCCCTAAATAAAATAAAAAAGAAACTACACTAACCAGCCCAGAAATGATGGATCCTCTGGGATCAATCAAAACTACTTTCAACATGAAATTGCATCTAGTGCTTACAATTAGTCATAAGTGCGAGTGACAAGTTAAATACAGCAAAAATATCAGAAAAACACACTGCAAACCAAAATGCATTTACCAAAATGCAAGAACAGAAGCTGGGCAGTAAACCAGCAGATCGGTAAACATTTTTCAGATCATGAAGAGTTGTCAACCTTCCTGATTTCTTATAAAGTTCTATTTATCATCAAGGTTTTTGTGTGTTTGTTTTGCTGGGTTTGGTGGGATTTTTTATTGTTGTTGGGTTTCTTTTTAACATAATAAAGACTCTGCAGTTCCATGGACCAGCCCCTGACCTCACAGTCTCACAGCCCAGACTTTAGGAACAAATGCACTAAACAGATTTACCAAACTGATTGGAGTGGAAGTGGCTTGCATGATGGTTTGTGCAGTATTGCATGACTTACTGTAAAAACTTACAAGTATCAGCAGGGCAAAAAGGGGTGTTCACTTTTTCCTGTCCTGTAAGATTAAGCAGCCTGGAGTACCAGTTACTGTTCAGGGATGTTACTTCAATGCCTGTAACTCTTCATATTGCCTTCTCGCTACATTTTCCAGTGCATCAAGTTTTCAACTCTTCAGTTACTGGAATTGAGAATTTGAAAGAATATTCCACTTGGCAATGAATCTTGTCTGAAATCACAAAAAATACGGGGTTTTTGGAGAAGGAGATGAGGGGAGAAACATAGTGTCAGCCTCTGCTAAAACAACACTGGCAAACTTCACTTTGATATTGTCTCTCAACCCTGTGCTTTGAAGTAGGGGTGTCTTAATCAGCTAAGTGACACACTTTGTATTGCCAATGTCTACCCACACTTGGCCACACTTTGTAGCTTTCAAATCCTGCAGTATGTATCTGCTTGGTTGATGCTACCTAGAGTTGGTTTCTAAAATCTTCAGAAATTTTGTATAAATGGAGCATATGCAGCAATATCTATAGGGGAAGCAGTGTTAGAGGAGACAGCTGGTCATATTTTGGGGTGGTGGTCATGGTGTTGGGGACACTTAAATGGAGATTGCCTAAGCAAAGAAATGGGCACCTGGGAAATGGAGGAAGAAGTGGGATAGACTAACAAGAAGAGAAAAGCTGGTACCTGGGTTTTGGTTTAGAAACTTAAGAGTCAACAAGAGGACATTAAAGGTGGACAGACCAAGGCACTGGCAAACTGCTGCTGGAAGGAGGAACTGGTTGAACAGAGGATCTGCGATGATTAACACAATGAGACTGAAAGCCAGAAATAGCTGAGGAAGGGAGGGGAGGTACAAATGGAGACTGAGAAGGATGAAGCTAGATGATAAGACAATTACTTGGGGATGGGTTAAAGCATGGGGAATTTTGTTCTCAGCTGCTTCTTCATCTTTTAGGAAAGCTGTAGGAAAAGTTTATGACCGCTAGGTCTCTACAGACCAACTTGTCCAGTGCCCAGTAGCCTTTGCCTGCGTGTGACAATACTCCTACCTCCCCCAGCACCTCCACAAACACACAAGAAGAAGCAGATGCAGGATAATAGAATCATAGAATGATTTGGGTTAGAGGGACCTTTAAAGGTCATCTAGTCCAACCCCCCTGCAATGAGCAGGGAAATCTTCAACTAGATCAGGTTGCTCAGAGCCCCATCCAACCTGACCTTGAACATTGCCAGGGTGCGACATCTACCACCTTTCTGGGAAACCTGTGCTAGTGTTTCACCACCCTCATCTTAAAAAAATTATTCCTTATATCTAATATAAATCTACCCTCTCTCAGTTTAAAACCTTTACCCCTTGTCCTATCACAACAAGCCTTACTAAAAAGTTTGTCCCCACGGGGGAGTGGGGGGGTGGGGAGGTGGTTCCTATCCCCCAGAAATGCCTTTTGTTTTAATATAAGGTTAGCCAGAGAGAATCTGGCACATACAGGATTTCTACAGAGGCGGCAGTAGGCTATTTAATGCAGTTCTGCTTTCAGCCTGGGAGGAAGGGAAACTGTTGGAAAGGTAAGTTACTAACAGCTCCCTCAAAAGCACAACAAAGAAGTGACATCCAGGGCTTCTGACTGCCTTTCTAACCCTGCAACAGACAAAGTATTTCCAAGAAGTTTCCCAATTATTACATCCATGTGCTGCTAAACATTTCAGGACAACATGCGAGTTACAGAAGAGACATAGTTTAGGGGCTTGGGGTTTGTTTTTCATTCTTTTGTAACCACAGAGAAGACAACTCAGTCACAACGTGCTCTGTCTTTCTGTATTACTCAAATAAGTCCTAGAACTGCATCCTTCTCTCACGGATCTTTTTGCCTTCATAATGCACAAAGCATTCCTGTTGTCTCCGCGTTGTGCCCTTAGAAGACTGATTTCCTCTCCACTATAGTAAAATGCCAAATCCACTAGAGGGGGCATCTCTCCTAACCTATTTTTGGCATTCTGAAAGTCCCTCCAGTTTTCTTTGGCTTTTGAGATTCCTTATTCTTTCCTCACCCATGACTACCCTACTCCACAGCTGGGTAAGGTCCTAATGGAGCCCTTTCACTAAAATCTCACCCTAACTATATGTCTCCATATGAACAAGTATTTAGAAAATCCAATACTTATACACTGTTTATCATAATTCTTTTTGACCTCTGCGGGAAAAGACATTTTTCATCCAATTGCTTCTCTTTCCCTTTAACAGCTCCAGTATTGCAGAGCGATGATCTGAGCTTCCTGCAAAGTTGTTATCATGTATTGACTCTATTGGTCTTTCAGTAACTTAAGTTGGGAAAAAAATCTCAATTATATATAAGCTGACAAAGTAGAGAATTTTTTGAGTTACAGAATAGAGAAATAGATTAGCATGCACCACAGTAAGGAGTGTTTCTTATGGACTGAAGATATTCACACATAAGTGTCCCTTTAAACTCTGGGGTCATGGCACCTGGACACAAGACTGGAAGAATAGCTGTGAACTGTCCTGTTGTCACAGGCTGCAGCAAGCTTTATTCTATTTCCTATTGCTGTGCAGCATATTAGAGTAGAAGCTTTGTATGTGGCTTCTCACATCAGTGCTAGAGGCTGCTGCATCTTGGTGGGAGGGAACTGTGATGCACGCCTGCGTAGAGCTTGTAATGTGCTTTGGTTTAGAAAGCACTGTGTTAACATAAAATAATATTATTGTTTCCCACCTCAATATAAAATGTCCACAAAATGAAAGAGATTGAAAAAAATACCAAACCCCAACAATATTCAGCTCTCCTCACATCCATCATGTTAATTTAGAAACTCATGAAGGCAATAAAACAGAACTGAAAATAGAGCTTGCTTGTAGAGCTGTAGCAGTACTCATGGTCTGAGGTTTACCACATCCCCCAAGGCCAGAGAAGGATTGATCTACATGGTATAGTTTTAATGATTATTTGTCAAATCTGATTTCCATAACAGAGGTACCAGAACTAACATTTTCTTGGCAGATTATTCCATAGTTTGATAGATCATATTTTTCAATTATTCAGACTCATTTTTCCTCTTCTCAGTTCTGCTGTTTTGTTGTGTCTCGGGTGAGACCACCATAATTCAAGAAAATTTTTGTTCTAGTTTTTTGTCTGAAAATATTATGGAAATTTAACTTTAGTACAACATGGTTTCCCCATAAAACCAACTTTGGGAAAATATGAATAAAGAGATTAGTTTCACTTTGTGTCCGAAGGCCAACAAATTCTGGGCAGCAGATGTCCTAGTCAAGGTGCTTGCACTAAGAATACCAGATGTCCAAAGTTTCCAGGGAAAGCACTTTAGTATACATCAGCAAGCATTATCTGAGTAAATAAATAAGAGGCTATACCTTTCGTGGCTTGTATCTAACTCATCTGGGTCTTTCCGGTTCTAGACTTATTTGAATAACAGTGTAAGCTGCCATACATTGAGTGCTTTTTAAGGTATGGCTCCCATGGCAGCAAGGACTGCCCTGCTAGTGGACTCTGATGAAGCAGAGGGAGTGCTGGATGACTGCAGATGATAGCTCCAGGTATCTGAACAACTGCATCTCTATTAGTGATTTCTGTGATAGGAAAGACCAAAATGACTCAGGAATAACAAAAACTCTCCTGTGGGCAGCTGAACCCCAAACCTCATTAGAGAAAAAACAATGAGAAGAAAAGTTTAGCTCCTGTGCCAGCAACAAACTCTGCGTTGCACCTGAAAATTTCTTCTTTCTTTCCTGTACTGCTCCCAGGTGAGAAGACACTGTCCACAGTGGTGTGAGCAGAAGCCAACAGGAGCGGTAACTCTTCCCTTACTCCTGACCATCAGCTCTCATTAAGCTCCCAGTGGTATTATCCCTCCCCAGCAAAGTTGAGGGCCTTTCACAGTCAGACTCACAGGCTCCTACTCTGTTCCTTCCTAAAACACACTAGGAAAATATCTGGTGTTAGAATATGAAACATTCTTTTACCCTTTTACGTCATATTGCTTACTCAAACTCAGTAGGTGCCTACACTGAGACCAGGTTAAAAGTAGCACAGCTAAAGGGAAGCTAAGACCCTGACTTTTAAAATACATTGCTTTATGTTGAAATTTTTCAAGATGAAAGTACTACAGGCGAGACGTTGCATAGCATATAGTATTTTGAAACAAAATGTATTTAAAATTTGCTTTCAAAGAGTGGCCAAACAGACCTAGAATGTATTAGAATGGAGAGCAAAATGCGATTAAAAGCAAATGACATGTGATGAATTGAATATACAAAATGAAATGAGATGCCACGATAAAATGGCAGGAATCGTATTATATGCAAAGAGGGCATGCCAAATTGGATATGATAAATACTGAACTGAGTATACAGCACTGAAACACTGACATCGCTCAGCAGATGATGAGAATAGCATAAGCTAAAGAAAAGGACAGAGAGGAAGCAAATAGACTTTTATTGATATGAAAGCTTTGTATTCAAAGGCAGAAGTTTAATGTGAAGGCCTATCAGGTATACCATATGTTTAAAATACAAAGATACTGTTAAAAAAAAAAAAAATCTGGTCTGAAAGCTGTGTATCTACCTCAGACTTCCAAAAGAGTTTTGCCTTTAAATCTTTCGAGAGGCAAAGTTTCAGACAATACATGCAAATGAAGCCTGGACCTGATAAACTGAGACTGATTTATTGCAAAAATTGGGTCCAGCCACATGCACTGAAGAACACTGAGCAATATGGTGGCAAGATATCACCTTATTCACTCGATTCTGATCAAAAGATTTTTTGAAGTTGTTTTTCTAATTTAACCGAGCTTATATGAGAGTTTACCTGAGAAAAAGGAACTGCGTCAACAGCTACAGAAAATGCAGGAGCAAAAGCAAAAAACCCCTCTTGTGACTGCTTTGAGAAGTGACAGTCTTGTAGTCATGAAAGCAGCATTTGTATTTCTACAAAATGAGATGAAGAAAGTTTGACACCTACTGCTAGTATGGCAAGCAGTGCAGCCTGTGTCACACTTGCATGCTTTCTTTTCACGTTCACAGAATGGGTATTTTTCCTGTTCACAAAGATTTTCTAAAATTTCCCCTCCTCTGAAGTGCATTACAGGCTGCAGTGCACAGACACATGGGTACGGCCGCTGCAGACGGACCTGCGTCCGTTTCCCTGCAGTCTGAGGCCAGCTCCGCCTGGGTCGGACCAGGCTGCAGCTAGGAAATCCCCGCATCTCCTGGTGTAAAGATTTGCACATCATCAATAGGGAGCAAAAAAGATTCAGCATCAGAAGATAAAACTTGTTAAAATTTAATCTTCAGAAAAATATTCCAGCTATCAAAGCTTTTTTGTTTTTTCTTTTTTTTTTTTTCTTGCTTTGAGACTGACAGAATAAGGGGACATGTGATGTGACTGTAGGGCAGGTTGTCCCTGCAGTAAAATGTGTTTTATCATGGAGGCCACAGGTGCGATTACAATCAGTGGAGAGTCTACCCCGCAGGTTTTTTAATTCTCAGGCCGTAATGTTTTGAATCTCCTGCTGAGAAGGCTGTTAGGATGGTAATCTAAGACTTAATAAACTTTACTTCTACTTAGATATCAATCTCCTCAGTGCCTCTCTCCTTTTCATAACAACCGTCATTCCAGCTTTCGGTAGCAATGCAGATCAATCTGCAAATACAAGAAAAAGTTCCTGACGCCGGCTGCCCTTGCTTGCGAAGCCGCCGCCACCGCAGGAGGGCCGGCAGAATGAGCACATTACAATGCACGAGGCCAAGCCAATCTGCAGTGCATGGGAGAGGCGTAATCAGTGTTGCCTTCTCATTGTACTGCTTAATAAAAATAGATAATAAAGCATTTGGAGTACTGTTGAAGCAAAATGCTAGTTAAAATGAACCTGATAATAAAAGGCTCAGTGGGCTTTCTTGAATCAAGTGCCAGCCTCAAGCAATCAAAAAGAATTTCCCAAGAGCTTGCTTAATAAAGGAATAAAAAGAAACATCTACTTCACATGGCTTATTCTCCCCATCTTCTGTCGTTAACTGTGTTTGTGCTTGGGACCCACAGTCATGCCTTCCAGCCCCTACGGAGAAATAAAGTCCAACGCAGCCTTCCCTTTGTCTGGGCAAGCTGCTTCCACACTATAGCTTCTTGGGTTGCGAGGGCAGGAGCCACCTCAGGTTTTCAGATGTCCAGGAGAAGCTTAAGTAACCTGCTAGTCAAGCATGAAGAGAGAGAGAAAGAGCGAGCCTTGTTTCCCTCAGTTCTAAGTGCCAGGAATGTCACCTATGGAGGGCAACGGACACTAACTGGAAATGCAGGGCAATGTGCAGTTGGACATATATAATGTGAGTGATGTGCATTTGAAGGATGTATGGCTATGAGAAACCTAGGGTATAAAAAGGTATAAAAAAGGCATGAGCACTGTCTCTATTTTCCAGATCCTTTTAGCTGTCTCTCAGGTCACAAAATCTGGAGGGCTACTGCACAATGTAAACAAGCTCTTTCTCTAGTTATTTTACTGTATTCAACCATTCTGTGTTTGAAATTGTATACTTTCTGTGCTGCCCTTTTCCCAGTGCCACCTGACCAGGAGTGGGTCCTGCCTGTAAATGGGAGGTGGAACAGACCATCAACCCAGGCCTACCAGTGAAGAATTACCTTTCAGTCTGTGCTTTGTCAGACACTGAATCCCTTCCAGCAGACACAGACTTTGGCATTAATCACTCCCTGTATAGTAATTTTTTATTTTTTTTTTCCAAGGAGGAGAAAGCTCTTTTAGTTTTTAAAAAAAAGTCTGATCTATATTCCATTGAAATAAATGGAAATGCTCTCGTCAGCTTGGGAAGATGGGCTGGGCTTTTAATTCATTATCTCATTTCATATGTAAAATAAGTCTAGCAACTCTTCTGTTTACCTGGAGTACTGAAACTTGTCAGATATTACTACTGCAAGGAAAGGTGGCACAGTGCAAGGCAACATGTTCAACAGCCCATGGGGTGGAAGGAGGAACCTGCTACATGATACTTCAGAGAAACGCCTGCAGATCCCTGGCACTACTACAGCCATGGTGAACTATCAGTTTGGTTTGGTTTGGTTTTTTTCTGGTTTGTTTTTTTTCTAGATGCAACATTTTTACTCATATAGCCTCTTCCTTTCAAAAAATCCTTTTTCTCTTTTTCTTCCTCTGCATCTTACTTCTCTGCCAATTGTCAGCAATAAATTGATGAAATCCATCTAGGTTTACCTTGAAGATTATCAGATGGTTTGAAGAGATGGAGGGAGGAAGAAAGGAAGGTGCATCCATTTATACATTCCAGTCTTGTGACAAAGTAAAATATTTACCAGTTTGCTAATGAAGATGGAAACCAGAATGTGTGATGCAGAAAAAAGTAATCCTTTGAGAGCCTACTCAATGAGATGAAGGTTACCTGATGACACGGTCTCGGGTTTAAAGTCCCAAACTAGCTGCATGGAGGAAAAGATACAAAGAAGTTAAAAATATTTTCTATTTTTT
>VXBL01000994.1:23770-75615 GCA_013400195.1 Aramus guarauna | reverse complement strand
GGGGTTGGACTAGATGATCTCCAGAGATCCCTTCCAACCCCTACTGTTCTCTGATTCTGTGATTCTATGACTCTGTGAAATGTCAGTAAGACTGTTGCACAGCCCCCAGCAACCTAAACCAAGAGTAAAACCATTGCTTCATCCAGCTTTGCACAAAGCCCTTCTCGCAGCTGGTCCTGCACTGGATTGCTGATGTTGCTCCATTTCCAGAAGGCTCTTAATAGCAGTGGTGGTCTGTAGCATCACATCCAGTCAGCCCAAAGAAATAGTGAAGGTCTATCGGTAGGTGTCTTGATGTTTGCAGTGGAGAAGTGAAGACATCTCTGAGAACAGAAGCAGCTGCTTGGTGGTGGTGGGGAGTGAGACATGAACAAAATGGTGAAAGGGGACAACGCCTCATTCCCTTGTGACAGGCCCTGGGTCTCTGCACAGCCATCAATACTGAGTTCAGATCTTTCCTCTCTGTACCTGCTCCTGACCAAGGGCACTGCAGACTCCTGTCTGGCTGCAAGAGACAAGCTTGGCAAATTTGATTGCTCCATGTACAGGAAAAGGTATGTTCCCCGTGAGTCAAATCCAGCCCTGTTGCAGTACAGCTGACTTCAGACAAGCTTCCTTCTAGGACTGCAGTTAAATCAAAAGGAAAGATGGAATAGAAAAAGAAATAAAATTTTGTGTCTTTTATTGCAGCCTTAGGGAAAAAAAATGCTCTCATGTTTGTACAAACATCCTATTGCGTGTATGACACAGGCACTGCTCTCTAGCCCTGTTCTTGATTCTGTTTTTCTTTTTTTTATTATTCTTTAATAAAGAATTAGCTCAAACATGCATATATATTGGCATAATTTGGGGTTGCCATGGCAATGCTGCTATACCAGAAATAAATGCAGTGTGAAAGTATAGTGTAATTATAACCAGCATTGAGATTCAAAAGGAAATATTTCTGAGACAGTTTTAAGTCAATACAATGCAAGTATCTTATTTGTATGCATTTGTAGAGATTTTATTTTCATAACAGAGCCTTAAGCAGAAAGGGCATTAGTGAAGGCTCACCGAAGTCAGCTGGAATCCTACTGTTGATTTTAGTGATTATTTTTTTAGATGTGTACACTCGTTTTGCTTTGTACCTATGCCTGGCAAAAACAAAGCAAATTTATTCCTTCCAGCATTTGCACTTCCAATGCTTTCTTATTTTCAGGATCTGGCTAATTAATATCTGGGTGGATGTGGGTGAGGGTGGCCTTCTCACAGCCAGGCTGTATGTTCCCATCATGCAAATACAGTTTGCCTTTACCTCAGTGTGCTTATAAAGGAAGGTATATGGGGGGGAGGAGGAGAGGGATGAAGATGAAATTACTTCCAGGCTCCTTCATGCTGCCTTTGAAAGAACAGTAAGAAATACAGATGCAGGGTGGGTGTGGGAAAATTGTGGTAGACCATGCACAACACATCACAGGCCAGGGCAGGAGGAGGTATAGCCAATGTGCGCTAAGGTAGCAGGTCTCATGTAATAGAATTTCTTTTTAAATAGTGTCATGATTTGGCAGGTAGGAGGGACTGCCTCAAGATGCTTGAATTTTTTGAATCAACAATAATAGAATCATAAAATCATAGATTCTTTAAGGTTGGAAGAGACCTCTAAGATGATCAAGTCCAACCATCAAATCATTAAGTCCAACCATCAGATCATCAAGTCCAACCATCAATGCTGACCATACATAATGCAGCTTCAAGATAGAGAGTTGTTTGGGGTTTGGGTTTGTTTTTTGTTTTTTTACAGTAAGTCGGTCTCTAACACCTAATTCTGCTGAGATATCTGCCTGAGCATCAGCAGTGTTTCAGAAGTCAGAGTCTTAAAACCTTTCCATTCTTTTAAAAAGGACATTTTTCCTCCTGGAAAAAGCCTATCATTTGAAATCTTCATCAAAGCTAAGGACCAACTCTTTCTCCTTGGCTTTAATTTTAACTGGTTTTTTCTTTTCAGAAAAATTCATTATATTTCTTTTTCTGCTTCTGTCAGTAAAAAGAAAATTCAGGGTATTTGTATGTTTGCAGTTGTAGATTTATATCTGGGAATATGTGTGAATTTCATTTAAATATTAACTCTAGATTTCCTGCATTCAGAATGCCAGTTTCTAGGACAGCTATGTTATTAAACGGCAGTTTTCAGTCATAGGTTATGTCCTAAAATAATACTTGATGCTCTTGGCCTTCATTATAACTTTTAATTTGCTGATACATACTTTTTTATTTTCTACCCATGGGTGTAGAGACACAGGAATTACAGAGCACAGGATCCCAGTCGGGTCTGGTCCAGCCAAATGAAGCTGCTCTTCCTATTCTGCAGATCCGTATGAAGTGGTAAATGGTTCCGAAATCCACTGCTTAGGAGCTGGGTTCTGAGTCCCGCTCTGCGGAGGAGCAGAATACGAGTAAGGTGAAGGGGAGTGTGATTTACCTTTGCATCACGACTGACTGCCAAACCAAAGAGGGTGAGGGACCCGTCCCAAGGCTCTGTCTCCCTCTGCGGCAGGTTTTTCTTGAGTGAGCCAGGAGAAGTGGCCCGCAGGGGACTCAGGGACTGAGCCGACAAGCCGTGGGCTCAGTGGGGGATCCCGAGCTCACACCCCAGCTACGTGACAACCTCGGGGAAGTAAATTCCTCATCTCCATAGCTGCAAGAAAAGCCTGGGAAATGTAAGACCTATTATTTGACTCCATAAGGAAAACAAGGAGGACCCTAAATTTGCCATTTATTAATATGATGCAGTTTCTGTAGCAATTGCACTATTTTTAATGCTTGACTCATTTTTTTGGTATGTGGAGTAGTTGATTAGCACAAATTTTTTGCAGAAGGCTTTCAAAAGGATAGCCAATGCTAACACAGGAGGCACTAACCACCAAGGTTTCCCCAAACATCTCCTATCACATTGAGCACTCAAAGCCCTTAAGCAGTCACAGGAAAGCAGAGCTAGCCTTTGCCTTTTACATCAGGTCATATTTTTACATATATGTGTGTGTGATTTTTATAAACTTATATTTTGAATACACATATTTACAATACACATATTTACAATATATAATAAATAGAATTATGAAATATTAAATAGCAGCAGCAGTCTTAAAAGCCATAGATGAAGCTAAATAAGAAACACTTTGTGTTGACAGAAAGGACAGGGTAAAAGAACATATTCTGTGAGTGCATCATCATTTACAGTTGATTCTAATACATCAAATGTCAGAGCTAGCCTAGCAGGTTGGTGTATCCAGAGCAATCACTCAATAAGAGAGGTTTCCTGACAATAAGAGGATGTTTTTTGATTCAGGAGTTGATTTTAATGGATATGATATGGCTAAAAGGCTGTACAGCATTTTGAAAATTGAGGGCTTGTTATAAATGGTGTACTTTGGAGACAGATGATTCTGCCAAACACAGTATGTCTGGTTTTCAAGGGGCAAAAGAAACTTGGAGTGGGGTGAAACATTAACTGGCAGAATGGAGACAGACACTATTACCAGAGCACAATTTTGAGTAAAGAGTGAAAAAGGAGGAAATTAAAAAGCTTTCAGACACCTTGCCATGAAACTTAGGGAACTGAGATATAAAATTGTTTTTACTTACACAGTACATTGCTGTTTGGGGGTGACTGAGAAGCCAGAAGCACTGGGGACTTCCACGTCTCTGAAACTACTTGAGGAGAAAAATGGAGTTGTAGAAAAGAAATTACACTTCAGTAGCACTTGGGCAAACAAACTGACTACTAATAAGGCCTTAGAACTAGACTCCTGAAACAGGATAACAAATCACTTTTCTTTATAAATAGTAATTAAAATGTGACCGCACTGTTTTCATAGATCAGTTCTGAACACAGAGGACTGCACTACTGCCCACTTTATTCTCTATATAATTTATTTGAAAGTAAAACTACTGAAACTGTTACAGAATTTTTCACAGCTTCCCTTAGTGTATCTCTGCAATAAGATGTAATTGAGAAAAAGAAACCAATCCAGAAAGAAAAAACCTTACTGAACAGAGAGCATGTACCAGTAAATTCAGGTAAAAGACAGGCATCAAGAATATAGTAATTTTCCTAAAAAAAAAAAAAAATATTTTTAATGAAAAAAATTAACATATTAACTGTATGGATTCATAACTGAGCAACTAAAGGAATTTAAGTATATCATCTAAAGTTATAACAAGGAAAACAAATTGTAAAACATCATAGTATCTGTCTTTAAGAACTAGTTTAGCTTAATTAGGTATTACGAGCACTAAAGTCTGAAACAAATTTTGGTTATACAGCTATTTCAAATGTCACTGAAGTCTGAATTAAGAATAAATTAAATAAAGCTTAATAGGTCCAAGCATGGCTTCCTCCACACTGCTTGGCAGTCTTTTTGATGCTGCTTCCAGTATCACACCTTTTGCTGAGCTCCTGGCTCTCCTCTTAAAAAAATAGTCCAGCTGGGCCTATTATATTGTAAATGGAAGGGAAGAGTTTCTTTTTACTCCACAACTCTGAGACCAGAAGTGGTTGTTCTTAATACCTTATCTGTTTTCTCTTATATGTAATCCATGTGTGTATATTTTTCCCAGAAGCCAAATTAAAGAATTGTGTATTCTTTTCAAGATACCTAATCTCATTTTAAAGACTCCAATGCAATGGAAAACATATCTCTTCACTATGTAATCTCTCCAATAGGAAATTAACTTTATTGCTAGAAAATTACATCTGATTTCAAGGTTGAATTTGTATGACTTCAGCTTTAAGAGTCTGGATCTTGTTATTCCTTTGCACATCAGGGAAAAGAAAAAAAGGGGAAAGAACAAGAGCTAACACTGTCAGTTACCTTTTCCTTAATACTGGTACTTCTGTACTACAATAGAATAATTTCTTACCCTTCTCATCATTAGCTGACATAATATGTAGAATCCTTAATACTGCAGGTCTAGCTTTAGAATCCCAAATACTTGCTCACTTTGTGATCTATCCCATCCTTTTTGGATAGGGGACTCCAGAACTGAGGGCAGCACTGCAGTAGTGATCTTCCCTGTGGAATGAATGGACCTGCACAGCTATTAGACAACATGGGATGGACCTCTTCTCTTTCTCAACCTGAGAGGAAAATGACTCCCTGCAGATTGGTGTGATTTCTGCTGTCTTGACTTTTTGACATTGATCTGCATCACAGAGAGCAACTGAAGAACCTGAGCTATCCAGCAGGAAAAAGGAAAGCGACTAAGCCCTATCGCAAAATGCTTTAATGGGCAAGAGGGGACAAAGGGTTGTGAGGGTTTCAGTCTAGTCCATAGAACCATAATGCGACAGGAAAGATGTGGGGCTGAGAGATTTCTGTCATCATTAACAAATTACAGATCACAGTCTAGCTTCTGCCATTCATCATGAGACACCAAATGAAAACAGACTCTACAAATAAAGTGAGAAAGGTTCGTGGGACCAAGGAGAAATACCAAGTTGCTTCGTCATGTAACTTGCCCTGTGTGGCTCCTCACTGAACCCATTGCACGTGGTGACTGACGGCTTCAAAAACATGGAGCTACTGAAGCATGAAGGCTTGGACAGCTTTTGGGCACAAAGAGAAATTCTGCTGAAGAATCCTGCTTAATGGCACAGAGCGGCTCCCACAAGGGCTGAAGTTGCTCCCAAAAGCCTCTTTGGGTATAGCTGGGGGTTTTTAGCTCTGAATTTCAATACAGCCTGGAGACCACAAAGCTGCATAACATCCTGGCTGTAAACCTGGAGGAATGAGTTAGAGCAAAATGGGTTTTATTCAGTTTCTTTCCTCTCGCTAAGTGAAGAAATATAAGCCTGCTTCCTGGAAGTTCACACTAATATTGTGAAGTAGTAACATTAACAACACAAACAAAAGAAGATGTGAATTTACTAAGGAGTTAGGATTAGGATTTCTTGCCTTGAGCGTGAGGAGAAATGTTTGGAATTTGTCTCAACAATTCAGTTAAGAGTCTAAAACCAGAATCTTAAAAAAAAAAAAAAAGGATTTTTAAAACTATCTCATGATTAGTTTTTTTGTTTTGCTTTGATTTTTCTTTCTTGAGACTCAGATTTTCAACTGTTTAGGGTTGGGATTTTTTTCAAACTTGATGCAAACACAAGTAGGTTTCATTCTCTTTCTGGAAAATCACCAGGTGCTTGATGAATCCCCTGGGCATGAAATATAGCAGCTCAATAGGTGGCTAGAACTGATTTATTTTTCCTTTTAAAATGGCATAAACTTGATTTCAGTACAAATAAAAGCCAGCTAAAGTAGCATTTCAATTTAGCAAAGCAAAGAGCAAGTTAGGAAGACATGATTCTTATCCCGCTAATGAGGGCATCTGGAAGACGAACCAGAAATAGAAGTACACTTTGTACACAGAGTTAAGTCTAGCAAACCTACTGTGAACTTGAGGAGGAAGTGGCAGAGGTTTGAAACGTACGTGTGGAGCATGCAGATGGCACGTATTGCAACTCCCTGCAGAGTTTCCTCTGTGGCTGTGGGAGTGGGATCCTTGAGTAGTGAAGGTGAGGGTATTTCTGAACTGCTCTCCCACATGTCTTTCAGCTTTCCTGAGTTCAGAAAGATAACAGAGGAGTCCCGCTTGCCTGTGTACTATGTACACAGCCCGCTGTCTCCAACAAGAAGGTCCCAGTAGTTTTTTGCTGCTCAAATTCTCTGGTATTCTCCAGCATGGGAGACATTACCAGTAAGACTGAAAACAGGGCTTTATTTCTCAGTGGTGGGTCACTGCAGCTCTCTAGCTGAGGTTTCTGCGTGAGGAATTCCCACACGACACTTAGATGTGTCCTGAAGGTTCACTGGAGGGGACACGTTACAAGCCACTCTGGAAGAGAAAGTGGGCAAGACCACCCTTGCAGGAGGCCAGACAGTAATTCCTGCACCATAAGTGTGCAGAAAAGCAACCCTGGATTGACCACATCACACAAAAGCATATGCTGCAGACAAGTGGGGCTATGACTTAGCAGGATCAGTTCTTATATGTTGCTACAAGGGTGTCCAGGTTCTTGTCCTATCTCTCAATTCTTTGTGATGCTTTCTGATGTCTTATTCTTCCTCCATGTTGTCAGATTAGGACATTCATTTTTGATTATTTTTCCTCCTCTCCTATCTTCTTTGTACACCCCAAGCTCTGTGCAGGAGCAATCCCTTAGTCCAATGAAGGCTTTGCCACATCAACCCTTCCTCCTCAGCTCCTGTGGTTTTGACTGTTACATCATCTGCTTCCTCTTCTGTTGCGTTCATTTTCTTAGTTTTGAAACACTCTCAGGCATGTATTAATAGTGCTTTAAAGTGCATACAAGTCACATTCTTTATTAGAGAGATAGCTTTCTCCCTAGTTCCCAGGCTGGCAGCTATCACATCAAGTTATTTTGGAGCCCACATACCATAGAATATGCAAGGCTTTGAAAGATTCCTCCTTCAGGCCTCCAGATATACACAGTGGTGATACAGAGGAAAAGGTATTTACTTTGAATTTTTGTTATTTTGAGTAACAGAACACTAGGAAATGGTAAGCAACAGGAATTTTGGTCAGGAATTTAAAATACGAGAATCTAAAGTAAAATCCTTAACTCCTAATTTAAAGAAAATGAGCATTTTCATCTTTTCTCACACTCCAGAGGAGTTTTTTTGTAAATACTAGTAAAAATTCCTCATTATCCTCCTCCAAGTCTCTTCTTAAAACCTTGCCTGCCCTAATGCCAGGAACAAACCTTATAATGGTAAAACTGCTGCAGCAATGATTTTACTGCCACTCATGTTGATTGATATTGTGTCACTGATTCCTTGCACTCTCCATCTGCCTCTTTCCATCTGTGTCTTGCCTTGGATGGCAAAGTCTTGGAAAACAGAACTTTATTTTTATTCTTTGAATAGCTCCCTGCATCTCCTATCATGCCCCTTCGAGGACGAAGAAGAAGAAGAAGAAGAAGAAGAAGAAGAAGAAGAAACAACAACAACAACAACAACAACAACAACAATAACAACAACAAGAAAATATAAAGATATTAGGACATTTATATTGGGTCAATCCAAACATCCATCTAAGCAAGTCTCCTGCTCCAACAACAGCTAGCAGCAGAAGAATAGACCAGAACACAAAAGCAGAGCTAGTGTTGGCATCCAGATTTGAGCAATTTGAAGCTTTGGGACTTCCTAAGCTAGAGGTCTTTTTTTGGTTTTAATAACCCTGGATTATGACATTTCCCAAACTAAACTAGAGGTGTTCACATTATCCTGTGAAAATTAGTCCCAGAGCTTAATTAGGCTTTCTGTGTGAAAGTACTTCTTTTTTTCATCTTATATCCCCTGTTAAACAATTTAATTCATTGCCTGTTTTGAAAATCTGCGATAGCAACAACAAGATCAGTGGTAATGTCATCTAAGCAAGTTGTTGAGTCTGCAGTGTATGCTACTGGCCCAGACTGCTGCACTAGCTGGAAACCCACTAATTTTGGTGGAAATCTATCCAAGTACATGGCCCAGTGAGGTAAGATGTAGTATCAGCTCATTTTCAAAAAATGCCAAGAAAACATTTGCTTGTTTTTTTAACTAACATGGTGATGATTTAAAAAAAAATTTGAAGGTTTCACTCTGGTGATTAAGAAAAATAAACTTATTCTTTTTTGCTAAGAATTTGGGAGCTTGGCAGGGATTGAAATTCAGATAAAGATGAAACTATAAAAGAGAGACAATGAAATACAATTTGTAGTTTAGGAGTGAGTTTTTTGAGATACCTAAGTGAACTGGAATTCACATAAAATAAAAATGTCATTGTGGTTGTACATCTTAAAGCAAGACAGATTTCAAGACTGTTACAATGACATTGCTGAACAGTACATTTAAGTTTACATTCACTGATGATTTTCACGAACCAATAACTTTCATCAGCTGTGATCATTAGGCCAAATGTCAAAGTTCCTTTCAAAGCTGCTTTATGGTATAACTGATGAAATTTTCAGCCCAGATTACAGCATCCCAAGAGTGTCACCTCTCACTAATCACTATTAATGGCTTTTTCAGCAGTTACAGGAGCAAGCCTTTTGCTATCGGAATACTCCTGCATGCTGTTGTCTAAACTCATGAAAAATCTGTACAAGGAAACCCTTTTTAGTGTTTCTGAAGTAATGTTATATGAGAGAGTATCTCCGCATTTCACATTTTTAGCATGTTTTATCAGTTTTTCTTCCCATTGGGGAGTGCCTCAGGAAGTGATCCTGTCTTTATTACGATGCTGATAATACCTTTTTCAGGGGGAAACTATTTTACCTCTGATGAATGACAAACCCCATTTCATTGCCTTGTTTTCATATAACCCAACTTTATGGAAAATACTTCAGAGTCTAATGGTGACCAAATATCACTTTTCTGGTGGTGTTCTTTCCCCAGACTGGTCACTTCTTCTTTGTGCTCAAAATTTTCATTCGTTAATCCAATATGAAGTAAAAATAATTCATTCAACTGTGATATACCGTACTATTTACACACCATTAAGAGTCAGGCTACCATAAAACCTTGCCTATAAAGATGAAATAACACTTGCAATGAAACTGAGCTTAATAAAAAAGTCCAAAAATTAAGCCTAAAGATAAAAGAGGGTAGTATAAATACAAATAAGACTAAAAAGCAAAGTAAATTTTATCATGAGCCATTGACTGGAAAGGCTTAAAAAAAAAAGGCGCTTTTTTCTTCTAACAGATTTGCTGCTGTTTGAGTGCCCAAAAGAACTTAAACTCTTCTTAGTCAAACTCATCATTTCAAAGCATAAAAAGATCAATTTATTTCTACACTGATCTTCCTCAATGTGTGTTGTAAAACCTAATAATTCCCTTGGAAAAGTTGTTTGTCTTTCATGCCTTCTGAGGTGTTCAGTGAAGTTCCTAAAGGTGTTCTTGACTCTTATTCTTAGAGAAACGGCAACGATCATTCCTTTCTCTGTGCTCACCTCATAGGAATAGAGGATGTGAGGCGGTGTTCGAGGAGCCACCACTCAATATTTCCACTGTTCTGCAGCTTGTCTCACAGCAGAAAGCATCAGCCCGTGCCTGTGCCACTCCCCTCAGCCCCGTCACCCTCACGCACATCCGGGCACTGGTAACATCTCACACGTGGGCACACGCCCAGCCTGGCACGTTTCGGAAGTCACTTCGCTAAGGGCACTCTTTGCTGAGCTTTGGAGCTCTCAAAGCATTCTAGTTGCTCAGGGGTACAGGGAAAGGACCTTCAAGGCCAAGATGAAATACATCAGGATGTGTCAATGGTGTTAAAATGTTCTATATATGAGTGTTGTTGAAATTACTTTGTCAAGAGTATTGGCCGCAGTTTTAAACAGGCACCATCAGCCTTTGTCTGAACTCCTATTTCTATTATAGAGAGCAGGCAGTTTACCAGAGACACATTACGCTCTCAAATACTGTCCTAAGAAATATCTGAGGTCTTGTGTTCCTTTCCTTGATGGGCACATTCAGCATTCCTGGTGGTGAGAATAACTAAAGCCATATTCTTCTGAAAACCCCCCAGAACTAAAGCCAATCATTGGCCTGTCCTTAGGAATACTAGAACCATTTGGAGGCAGCAGCTTTGTTTAAATCTTCACTAGCAGAAATTTGTAACTGAGTAGTGTGTGGCTTACTCTTCTGCCCAGTATGGTAGATATTTCAGATGAATCAACATTATCATAGAATCATAGAGTAGTTTGGGTTGGAAGGGACCTTTAAAAGTCATCTCGTTCAACCACCTCTGCAATGAGGGTACCCAAAACGACAGCAACACATTCTCTGTGAATGTGGGCTGTAATAGAAATTGCTCTGCCAAATGTTGTGCCATGAGAACTGAAACTACAGTCAGCTTCTGGCCCAATTAATATTTAATAATTTATGCAGTAGGAAAGAGTTTCGGTTAAAGTGCAAGCAAGAGAGCATAGCTGAGGGGATGCTTATTTGCTCTTGGTAGACATATGTGAATTAGTTCTGCAAATGCTCTGAGACAGCAGATTGTGAGCAAACTCTGATCCAAAAGTTTTCTGCCCATCCTGCATCTTACCTCCTCATATATGCATGACATTATATGGCATGGAATACCATATATGGTATATACCAATAACAATGTCTACAGAGAAAGAACTGGGTAAGGGGAATTAAAAATATAATAATTAAAGGTTGATAGGTTACATTGGGAAAAATAACTGTGATATATCTGTGTAGGAGAAACCAAAGACTGCAGAAGAATAAGACAAATTTGCAGAAGGCTCTTGCAAAATCAGAGGCTAATTACATATACTGGAATTAAAAATGTGGGAAACATTGCTTGACAAGGTCACTTAGGAGAGTACACTGACATCTATCTAGATGTAATAGAAAGAATGGGTAGAATTAAAATGCAAACTAACTTCCAGGAAAACAATACTTGACTGCAGGATGGCATCCAAAAAACCCTGGGAGTCTTAGTTTTATGTTAAAGTTGAACAAATAATAGACATTTTTGTCATTTTGTTATACGAATCAAAGTGGAACAAGTCTAATTTCAAGTCTTGAAAACAACAAAAATTCTGTTTTCTCACTAAAACATTCCCATTTTTTTGAGGAAATATTTACCTTTTCCCATCAATTAAGTTTAGGTGAACATCCGAATGAAATATAACTTACTTGGAAAATATAAAAATGAAAAAATATATTACAATAATAAATTAATTTTTTTAATTAAGTCTTAAAAAATACAAGTTATAGAGTGAAGAAACTGCAAAATACGCAATATTCCTTTTGGTGCACACAAATGAGATTTTGTATTTATACTTTTTATTTATCCAGTTACCAAAGACTATTCCAACCCATAGTTTCAGTCCAATCGTCTTTAGACATCTAGGCAAAGCACTATAAAATGCTCTACCAGAGGCAGGTAGAGAGACAGGAAAATCAATAGGCAGCTCTTATTGCTCTTTTCCACCTTGCTTTGTGAGGTGAATAGTGGGAGAGAACAGTATCTTTTGTAGGCTACAAACACAATATTTCAGCACTGGGGTTGGCGGAACGCACCTGACCTGATCCTTACCCAGTGTTGCACCCCTTTGCTGGTGTCTGTATGACAATCCTGTTCTAGAGTCCTCCTAGAATTTTGCCCCAGTCTCTGCCCAGAGGTGTTGCCTTGTGATTTCTGCCCTCAGAACAGGCACAACCACTCCAGCCAGAAGCTCTCATTTTTTTCCTCTGCTTTCTTCAAAGGTTTCAGATCATGTTCACTTACATTAACCAATTCTATGACCAGAATGTCAAAACTGAATGTCTCATCTCAGATACCTGAGTCCATGCCTTAGAGATGTGACCTTGATTTACTGGCGCATCTTTCTGAGCTGGTTACTCCGTACAAAGGGTGGTTTTGCTGCTCACACCCTGACTGCGTATCCGTGCTGCTCACGCTCACTTGGAAGTGGTTTCTGATGGAGGTCATGCAGCTCATTTCATCTTGTGGGGCAAGCAACACTTGGTACCATTGCTTCTTTCAGATATCTTCATTTGCTGTTGCCATTGTGCTATGAAGTTATTTTAGCTGGAAAAATTATTAGCAAAGAGTTTATGCACACAATATCTTTGGGAGTTGACTAGCCTGCTTAGCTACTCTGTTATGATAGTTTTATGCAGATATAAGCCAGTTTTGTTTGTTTGGGTTTTTTTTTCAGCAAAGAAGGAACAAACCAGGCCTGTACAAGCCCATGATGATATGTAAATTACTTGGCAGATGCAGAGCACTCACCAGTGCCCAGGGTAGCCAGACCAGCTGGTCAGACTTCAACACAACTTTCTTGAAGAACTGAGGGCAGACCCACAACTCAGCAGCTAATGAGTCCTCCCTACTGTGGGGGCAGAGGTGGGAGGGGGAAACAGGCACTTCCATGTGATCCTACTGCAGCACAGGAAGGGTTTCGTTGTCCTCAGTGAACACCAGGCTGATGTGCTGGGGAAAGCACACTTTTCTTACAGAAGAGCTGTCTTTTCCAAGCCAGCTTGATAAAGCCCAGGATCATTCAGGCAATTAAGGACCCTAAAACACCCTTTATCCTCATGTAAAAGAGGTTCAACAGCTGTCTCAAACATGCAGAGGAAGACTATATGGCTGTAGTTCTGGATTTCAGACAGTCCAGCCAACATATGAGACACAAAAATCCAATATGCCAGTCAAGGATCTTGCCAATACATTTATGACTGAATATAACACTTAGGAATCAACAGATTCTGTTCTCCTTCTTATTGGGTATGAGTAGGTTTGATCTTGGACTAACAGCTATTTCTATAAATATGAGCTAGCTAGTAAAACTCTGCCGGCATTGGTTCAGGCTGGTGTGCTATCAGTCATATCAGTCAATTTTAGGATGCCCCTTGGCACTAGGGCCCTCCTAGCCTATATCCTGGGACAGATACAGGTATACCACTGGTCAGGGACTGCTCCCTACTGACTGTGGGATGGAGCCGCCTCATCCTAGGAGGAGAGGGGTAAGCACTGTGGATGCAAGCCATGTCCTGAGAATGGGAGACAGCCTTTTCTATTTGCTAATATAAACAGCCCCTGAGCCCAGGACATCCACGTGATCAAGATGTTTTAGTTTATCTTAGACTGATTGCCTTCTGTTGAATGTAAATCACTACCAGATACATCAATGAGTTGAAGAATAAGTAGCTACATAAAGGTTATTTGTTATTTCTGGTGAGGCTGTGAAGCCAAGTGAAAGGCTACGATTTTTTAGAGTCAAAGAAGTAAGAAGGCTCATCCTCTGCTTGAAGGTACCTAGTGAAAATGTATAAAAATCTACATTCTAAGAAAAATCCTTTGGCAAAATTATGAGTTTCTTAACACAACCTCCATTTGTTTGTTCATGGACTTGAAGTTTTATAGGTAGAGTTATAAATTCATAATAGTTTTCCTGAGTGCTGAGAATTTCCATTTGGGAATATGAATGAAAGATGTTCACAGGCACAATTACCATTGCATATTCATAAGAAGGGCTCAGAGTAGTGGCAGCATTTGCATACAAAAATCCAAGATATCTGTGTTTTCCCTAAGTGCATAATTGATTCAGTGTCTCTATTCTGCATTCAAATGTATTTTAATCTTGGCTGACTATTTCTGCTACAAATTACACCCTATGCAATTTTCTATTTCTGATCAGATTTTGAAAACAAAATTATTGACTTTTTGGTGTGTATTAATAATATATATGATGCAGATTAGATGCAAAGAAATATTTAAGCTAATATTAAAAGGAAAACAAGCAAAAGATCTGTCACAAAATCTGAATAGTATGTCACAAAAGTGAGATACATTTAAGACCATGGGTAGTGTAATGGGCTAAGAAGACAGTGGATTAAAGATACCCAAACTTGCTGTGCCAACAAAATACATACTTTATATTTTATGTCTCAGAGCTGTAAAGCTAATTTAAGCACTTCAGGCTACAGATTGATGCTTTGTTATGTTTGTAAACATTTTGCTTATATTCAGTAAAATGCATTAATTTCTAATTCTGCAAACTTAGCAAGGGTGAGAGCCATCCAGCAGTATCTAATAAATATATATAACCTACAGGATAATCTCCTTTATACTTGGCATCTTCTTGTTAACAATGTAATAAAATAGTTTATCGTGAAGTTGCATTTGTTTGGGTGAACAGAAATATTTCTGTGTAAGAGATTCTGTGATTCTGTGAAGTCTGTCACTGAAATTGATGAAATAGTCTCTTGGAATGAACATGATTTTGCAAACATAGATGAAACACCGAATTAGAGGCAATTACAATACAGCCAATCTGAATAGACAGCTCATCTACACAACAAATTCAGAGTAAATAACTTCTGTTCAGCTTGTGACTAATATTTCCTTTTTCACTGTCAATCTAGCATGCTAAGGCAAACTTTTGAAAAATTAGTATTAGAACAGATTGTTTGAATAATCTAAATTCATCCTCCAAAAAAGGGCAAAGTCGGGTTGACAGAGGAAGTGTCACCATGGTCTTGGATAATTTTAAGTCTGTGTTTACACATGACCTCATCCATACCATCTCTAGACCTGGACATTTGGGGGTATCCAGGGCAGACACCCAGGTAGCAGACGTGAGTCAGCTCAGGGCAAGATGCAGTTGGTTTGCTCATGGGCAGGACCACACTAAGCATTAACTCAAGCTTGAAAGCAAGTTAGCTGCAAGATTACTCTTTCTCATGTGAACTGATGAACTTAGGGCTCCATTTCAGACCTGTAGGCATACCCTAGATGCAAAAATGCATAATTCCCTAGGAAACTGCCCTGCTCTTTTAGAGCAATCTCCAAAAGGAAAATTACCATGGTACATGTCTCCTTCGAATTAGAAGCTTGTTGCTTATAAATAGCTATTTTTAACGGTAAAAATTTAACTCCTTCCACCCTCATTTCCAGCTGTGGGAACTCACTGTAGCACAGCAGACAGCCCACTATACAGGAATTAAAGAAATTTATTCTGTCATCTTCTCCAAACCTGGTGGGTATTTAAGGAAAGCCATTTTACCTGCATGTGCCTCAGTTTATTTGTCCACAAATGGAAATAAAGACAGTCTTCCTTTCCTTATAGAATATTTAAAAATTTTCTAATAAAATGCTCTAGAAAAGAGCCTGTTACTCCCAAACAGGTTGCTCTGCACTATTTTCTATCAGTAGTGGATATGTTTGCAACAGAGAACTGGAAGGCAGCTCCTAAATCAGTGAATAGTCCCCTGCTTGCATTGTATCATCATTGTATCATCTTTTCCAGAAGACAATTGAGCTTCATCTTGAAACTAGTTAGATGTTTGCTATTGAAAGTTTCATTAATTGCATATAATAATGATAAGAACACTTTTTAAATTTTTATTATTTTGAACTTAAATGCATTCCTGCTCAGTATATATGCATTTGTGGGTTTGGTTTGGGTTGGTTTGTTGTGCTTTGTTTGTTTGGGTTTTTATTCATTTGTTTTCTGTCATACTGTGCTTTGATTTAAACATCCCTTTATTAAATGTGCTTATCCCTTAGCATGTTTATGGATGGGTCTCTCATAATTCCTCTCAATGAAGCTTTCCTCCCCCAGAGGACACCCTGTGGGGTGCCACGTTTTCCTTCAGCACTGCCAAGAGGTGACCACAGGGGTGTGCAGAACACCAGAGGAAGTCTCACAAAAGCCACGAAAAGCATTAATACTTCTCACAAAAGCCATTAATATTTCTTTACCTGCACTGACCTTCAGTCTGCCATGCAAGTAAAACAAACTAGTAGCCTCTGCTGGAAATACCTCTCCCAACCTATCTTAGGAAGGCCTTTACTTTTTTCATGCCTACTTCTCCATGGTTACTCAGAAGATAGCTGTGCTCACATAACATCCTTTCTCTGCCTCATTCAGCTCTGGGTGATGAGTTCCCTATTACTCCAGAAAATCTTCTTATGACTCCTTAAGCACATGACCTTTCATTTTAGCAGTTCTCTACCTACCTTACCTTAGTTACACTTGCACATTACCCATGTTACATTTAGCTCTCTTGTTCTTCAGCTTCACTATGATTTTCCTAATATGAAATAACTACGGCATTTAATTTAAGAAATAATTTTATTTTGCAAAGAAAAGTCAGAATTGCTTGACAGAACTTAACTTTGACAAAAGCATGTTGCATTTTTCTATTTAACTCTATTTTGTAATATTTTTTCCTTCAATACTTGTTTCAAAGCTGTAAGGTTTAATCCTTCCTTCAAACTTAAACACCTGACTTGGACTTCCAAATTTTAAGTGACCAATGAATCACTGCTCCTAAAAATGCCTAAATTCACTACATGCAAGAAAGAAAAGCAGAAATTTTAGAAATTCTTCAGAAGAAGAGCCTGTCTGCATTACTATGGTGCTAAAACACAAGCCCTCTAAAAGCCTTCAAATGTCATTTAAAACTAAGAAAAGCCATTATGTGATTTTATATCATTAACTTGTTTTTCTTGTTTTCATCATTCTTAAATCTATATTGGCTTTATTTTTTCCATAATTTCCCCCCCTGCGAGAGTGCAATTCATCTCAAGTAATCTTAATTGTCCAAAATATATGTGCTTAGTATAAGGCAGTGGTTCCAACTTCCCTTACAGTGAAAAGAGAGACCAGTGCTCCTCAAAAATAGCCTACCCTAAAGCATTGCTAAAATAGGTGAGATGAATTAAATTTGGCTATAGCCTATTTCTGTCCACTGACTACACAGGCAACTAGACAATTATCTTGATGTTTAAATGGCTGAAGTTTTAAATGGTTTAAATGGTTCAAATTAGGCAAGATTAATTCCACCCCAAAAATCTCATTTTTCTTTTTTATATTGGCTAGTGTTTTATCAAATCAACCCCTCTTTTTTTTTTTTTTTTTTACTACCATGGATGTCTCTGAAGTCCTTTTGTATTAGATCTCTGTCCTTCTTATTGTTATATCACTGTTCGCTTTATTACTATCCAAGTAGATGTTATTTACTCATGTTTTTAGATTACTCTTGATAATAATAAAATAGGAGTAACCTTAATATTAACACATATATTAATCTATCTCTGTTCATACTGACTCTTCCTTTGTTTTGACTAACTTTCATTTTTTGTTTCTTAAGAATTTTGAATTATTAGAATTGAATTATAGTAGATTTGAGTGGATTATTAGTAGAGTATTAGAATTTGAGTGGATTATTAGTGGATTATTAATAGATTATTAGAATTTGAACTATAGTAGATTTGAGTGGTTTAGTACACTTGAGCAGTACTCCAGGGCTGTAGATACAGTTTCTGTTAGAATTACAAAAATGGTCAGATCAATTGTAAGCATTCAAAAATCATAATTGAGACTCATAAATTCAACCATTTTCTGTTTAAATTGAAGAGATTAATAAATGCATGTTTTAAGATCTATTTGCCTCATGGTTTTTAAGTCTTTGAGAATTGCAATCCAACGACTTTTCTCCACAACTTTATGGAAAATGTGAAATATTCATAAATGCCAAAAAAGAAAGGGAGAGAGAGAGACAGAGAGACAGAGAGATAAAGGCAGTAGGGATGCTACAGAATAGCTTCACTCCCAAAGCTAAACTTTTAAATCTCGTTTCATGTTAAAACACTGAGTGATAGCAACAGTGTTTGAGAATATTGTCACTTCTAAGTTTTTCCTAGGTCTTTTTGTGGGTGATAACACTGTCAAATAATCCTCTACATATTTCTGTGAGTTCTTAAAATCTCCACTAATCTCATTTTGATTGGTTTATGGCATACTACATTTCAGAGCACCTCAGTCCAGCTGTTAGATTTTTCCCCACAAATAATCCTGTTTTCAGTTCTATTCTGAAGTAAATCTATTGTGTTGAGCCCTAGATCTACTTGTCTGTAGTGAGTTTGACACATTAACACCACCTCTGAAAATCTCATTGAGTTTCAGGGCTTCATGCAATTTTCATATATGCCTCAGTCTGTTAAACTTTCTACTTCATGCTGAAGTATGAATGTATCCAGGCTAGATAATGAAGGAAGCCTTACCTAATTCCCTTTAAGTGTCTGTCTTAATCTAGGTGATTGCTAAGAAAAGAAATCCTCAAAAATAACAAAAAATTGTTTGAAAAATGAGGTACAATCATGGGTTCTCTACAAATGTAAGAAAAAAATAACCTGACACGTAGGTTAATAGGCACACATCTGTTCAGACAGGCACACCAGGATGGATCAGCCGGGCAGCCTCCTTACACTTTTGAAGAGGTCTCTCATTAGAGACGTTAGTTGTTGTTGTTGTTGTTGTTGTTGCTGTTGTTATTATTATTATTATTATTATTATTATTATTATTATCTATTTGTGCTACTAGGAGCCTCCTGCTGAGACTTCAGTAGCACTGTGGTAAACACAAGCACATAGCAAGAGAGTGCTGCTGGCCTCAACACGTTTCCAGCCTCAATGGTCAGAGCAGAGGAAATAATTGCATTTTTCCTGGTGTGGGCACGGAGCGGACGCACCCAAAGATGAAGCAACTTGCTCTGCAATTTGGTTAGGGTATCTGCGGTGGAGCCCAGCTTGGAGTCACTGCTTAGGAGGTGCTGATCTGCCAGGAGGGCAGTCCCTCTTTCAAACCGTATCATGACCCCAATTTTTAACTTTTTTTATTCTTTTCTTCAGGTTATTCAATCCTGCACAGGTATATATGTGCGTTAGCCCTTAGAGAGTTAAATCCGGGTATTGGAGGAAGGACAAATGCTGTAAGCAGAGTATGATGCTCCAGGGAGGAGTCACTCTAAGGCAGCTGTATGGCTTCTGATAGCCAAGCCAGTTTGGATATTGTTTCATAACATTGTAGTTGTGCTGTGCTGTATTTGTGTTACTGGATTCTCAGACTCTCCAATAAGAGAGATAATTTCCATGTCTTTTCTTTTAAATTCTGAGCTGAATATCAAAGGTATGTGGTGTACGCAGCAACTGTGCCTGGAATAGATATCTCAAAGCTTCAGCTCATGGAAAAACCTAATTATCTTTCTTATTGGCATTTCACTTATATTTGTCTCTCCTTTTAGCCCATTGTTAGAGACTTCTGGAGAAAAGGAATGCTTCCCGAAGAAAGACAAATGAGATAAGTTACCAAATTAGTTCATTTCAGATGCTTTTGTTCAAGTGACAGCTCAAAAGGACAGCAGGCTAAATGACTCAGAAGCGTGAGAAGAATTTCAGTACAATTTATTATCTTGACATCCATTATATAATCTTTGTTTTGTGCTGTACTTCAGAAACTGCCTCATTAAATAAATTTCCAAACATTTCTTTTTTTTTTTTTAATTATATCTATTATTAAGCAATTTCTTTTTCAACTTGTGAAGATTCATTTTTTGACAGACATCTGAGGACAGTTCACAGGATTTTTATACACATCATCATATGCTGCATACACAGCAGAGGCACCTGTTTCAGAATCGCAGTTTTAATAGTTTTTTGTCACCTTCTGGCTCCTACCATTTTTTTTAGATTCGGGCTCTGCTGGTAGGTTCATATGCATTGGATTCTTTCATATATTTGTCTTTTGATTCAGGTTATCCCAGGTCTGGTGACGCATAATTTTGGTTTCCCTTTTCTCTCCCTGTCAAGGTCAGACTTTGGAAGCCGGGCTGGCAGAGGCGAGCAGCAGCGTGCCATTTCCCTCTGCCTCTGCAAGTTGCACGGGGTGCAGACAGAAAAAACCCCCATCAGAGCTGCCTGTGAATGACAGACATAGATCTGAGACTCTTGACTTCTTTTATCTGTGCTGTTTGAATGAAATCAGATTGGGCATCGACTTTATCCACAATTAAGCAAGAAGCTGAGCTTAGTAAGACCACAAATGGAGACCACAGTGATGGCCTAGCATAAAAAGATGTAGAACAAGCCATTACAAATCTTGACAATAGGCACAGACATCAAAAAGTTACATATCCTGGTAGTCTATACCTTTAACCAGATAAATGCCTATTCTATGCTTTGTATAAATGTTTCCTTTTCAGTCTAATTCATTTCACCATTGTTAAAAAGTTCATGGGAAAGTAAAGTAGAGTACATGCAATGATACGATTGGTACTTCACCATTAATCAGGTAAGCATGGTTTTGCTTATCTTACGTAAGAATGGCTACAGCGGGTCAAACTATCTGCTTTCTAGTAGTGGTCAAAAAGCCTGGGGCACTGTATGGGATCAGGACAAATACATATGGCATTTTTCTGATGATTCTCCCAGCCCCTTAATATTTGCAGCTCAGGCACTCCTGAGCTGGGAGTAGTTTCTGTGAAATTAGCAACTCGGTGTATTTCTCTCCTGTGAACTTTTCCAGCTTCTCCTTGAAGCCATGTAAGCTTTTACTGTTCATAACTCATGGTGAAGAGTTCTGCCTCTCAAATGAAACACCACCTGCAAGAAAAGTCTCATGTTTGTTTTGAGCCTAATTTCTGGCAGCTTCATTCCATGTACCTCCTGCCATAAAAAGATGTCTTAGGGAGCTACAGTGGGAAAAACTCTGGTAATGGAATGCAGCACTTTGTAGGAGGCTGTAAGTGTTTTGTAAAGTCAGGTCCCATGTGAGCAAGTGAGAGCTCCATCTCTTCATAAAAACATCTGAAGAACATGAAAGTGCAACTGTGCTAGTGAGGGGAAGGAGGTTTGCCTCCTGTGATCAGAACTGACATGGTTAAATATAACTCTAATACGTCTTCTGCCCTTTCTGCCAGGTTCAGTATGCCTCTGGTCTCATACTTTGGGAAACCAGATAGTGCAAGGATTGTTATATTTAAATAAACATTTAATACCTGTAATGATACTGCAGCTATGTCATAACCAGAAAAGATTCATTTTAGTAATTTAATAGCAAATTCATGGTGTTGCCTCTGCAAGGAACATTACATGTAGGCATACCTAGGGAAAAGGAAAAAAAAGGGACTGAAGAGGGTGGGTCTGTAGCTGTCTCGCTGCTGCTCCATGCTCCATAGGTAACCCCTCCCTCTGCAAGTCCCTGCAGTCTCCCCCCACCGAGGGACTCAGCCAGATGGATCACCAGGCTGAATCACCCGGCCGTCATTGTCACAAGGTTTTGAGTCAACAGGACGTGGCAAAGCAACACCACTGAGGACTGAGACCAGGAGCTGCAGAGACCAAGCTTTTCCCTCCTGCCCCACCAGTAAAGGCTCTGGGGTGCTTTGTGGAGTGGTGTCACCAGACTCCTTAAATCCTGGCCATATTTTGTGCTTGTTAGCCAATAAGCAATTGCTTCATACTTTTAGGTGTGTATATCCTTCTTACATAGTCTCCTTATGCAGCGCTAAAGATGTCCAACATGACTCAGAAGAAGGGTAGTGATACCTGTTACGTGTCAGACAGTTACATCTCAGGCTTCTCTTATTTTATCAAAACTTGAGGAATGCTCATCACTTGGCAACTTGCAAATGTTATTAAAAGACCACTGAGGTCTGATCCAATGAGAAAAGTCAGAAAGCGAGATGAAGTTGTAGGTCACCCATCTTTTCTCCTTGACCACCAAGTACCTGAATATTTAGTCTATTCACATTCTGCTTTTCCTTATTTTTCTCACAATGTGCCTTCCACAGGCAAATCTAAGCTTTCTCAGAAGTAAGGATGGATGTTGCTGCTGTGCTTAGATCTAAACCAACGCAGCATTCTTCCTGCCATGCAAAAGATTTTTCTGCTGAGTTGAGCTTCTGCTTTGACTTTCAAAATTCACAAGACAACCTCCAAGCCAGCCGTTTTAGCTGCAGCTCAGAGAGTCACCACAGAACTGATAAATAATATATGGACTTATCCTATATTACAACTTTTGGGTTTAGTCTGACAATCTCAAATATTATTTGTGATGATTCTTGCCTTTATATTCTTCTGTATGCACAGTTGAAAAATGCAAAATAATTGAAGACCTAAAATAGGGGAAGTTTTGTCATAGTCTTGTTTTTCGTTAGAACAGAGCTACAGATAACTACTTTTGCAAGGGAATTTAGCCCCTGGTAGGCTGTGTAGTAGGGCAGTCTCTTCTGGGTTATATCCCATCCTCTGTATTGCAGAACTGCAATGGTGTAAACACACCACAGTGATGTTCAGCATGTGCAGTCTGCACAAAGATCTAGTCATGGCCTCTTGCACTGCATATAAGATGGTAACTGTTGTTCCAATAAGCAGAATGAAAGATTTAATGCTTAAATATAGCTTTGATGGACAAAAAAACAGAAGTGCTAGGTATCAGGCTTTGATAAGATATTTATACAAGCAAAATGTAGCAGCAAATCTCAAACTCAGTTCTTTAAACATCTACTTAAAAAAATATCTTCCCAAACTCTCGAGTCTCTTCTTGCCTTCGTCATGTCTTCTGAAAAACTCAGTTTTTAGCAGCCATTTCAATGCATTGCAATGCATAAGGCACTGATGAGAACTCTGGTAGTCATGCTTACTTACTGTGTCGGTAAGAAACTGGCATATCTTTCTTCTTTTTTTTTTTTTTAAACTTCACATTTTCTATTGCCGGGAGATGATCAACATGAATGAAAACCTAATGGTGGGCAAACAGATGTAAGGAATTCAGTTTTTAACGTACTGCATCAGAGACTGAGAGCAAGAATACAGATCCCTTTGGGGATTCTCGGTAGGCAAATCATTAGTCTAGTCCTGCAGACTTACGTGAATTGCTATGCATAATTGCAGATAACTAGATTTTTCTAAAGGTTAACAACTATACTAGTGTGTTAACAACACATTGAAACAGCTCATTCCTTACTGGCCACTATTAAATTGCAGTGGTGTTTCATTTCCCTTATTATTGTAGTAAGTAACACATTTTCTGGAAGAGTTCTTTAAAGGTAGTGATTAAAGAGAAGGAAAGAAAAGTCAAAAGGTAAACTGAAAGTTTTTCTAGTAATTCAGTTTTGTTACCAAATTGGAGGACAAAGTGCTTCCTAGTAGTCAACACTTACGAACTGCACTTAAATATAAGTGCTGAGAAATTCAAAGGTGACTAAGGGTTTTGTACAGTCAATTTTCTAAAAAATTACTGGGATTTATACGGAAGGAGATTCAAAAACCTTCACCACAGAGTTTATTGTCCAGGTGGCTCCTCAGCTGGTTTGTGATCAGAAACAGAAGGAAATTATGAAAAGAATGTCTGAGGGAGGCATTACTAATACTATCTTGTGGAGATGTTGGAAAACAGTAATTGAAGTTTTAGCAACTAAAAGGACAGATTGTTTAATGTAACACCCTGTAGAAGAGAGACCTGCTCTGAATTCAATACTGTGAAGCACAGCTTCTCAACAGACCGTCGCGTTGGTGGTGGAGACTGCACCGGGAGCATCGGGGAGCTGCCCAGGGGATAGCTACCCTCCCTCTGGAAAACAGCACCTTATTTATAGCCTGAATTTATCTAATTTCAGCTTCCAGCCACCAGATCTTGTCATGCTTCATTCACTAGATTCAAGAGCTCTTGTCACAAACCAAAGAAAAATGGAAATGATGACCTCCTCCTTCCAAAGCCACTCAACACAAGTGCTGCTCCTCCGGCTCGGACCCCTCTGGGATGGATCCTGCTGTCCTTCTCCCCATCCCAGGCATTTATGGTTGCTCCTGTGAATTAATGAGTTCCCTGCAGTAGGTCAGGTATAGGTGCTGGTCCTCTGCTCTCACAGAATTAGCTAACCAGATGCCTAAGGCAAAGGACCGCTATTTCAGACAAAAGATTTAAACACAAAGAATATATATTTCTGTTCTTTTAATCCTCAGTTTCGGTCCTATTTCCCCTCCCCTAATGCAAGCTGGTCCCTCACTGGCATCATCAGAGTTTTGACAGGAAATCTTCATCAGCCCATCCAAACTAGCCAAGGCAAACATGGGACTGCGGTTCCTTCAGGGTGTTTCTGCTGACTAGCTCTTTGCATTACTTCTAAGTTAGTTTACTTCATGCAGAAAACTTCTTTAACTCCTCCATGGAGACAGGATCCAATCTGTCCACAGAGACATGGATAACCCCTCTTTGGCCTATAGAACAGCTTCTGAGTTACATTTAATATTTATCTGTTTGATATTATGGAACTGATTGTTCCCTAGGTTTCTACCATTTGGCATGCCCATTACCAAAGCTTTTACCCACATATTTCAATTCCCATTCTCATTGTTTCTTTCTCATTGGTATGAAATGAATCAGAAAAGGATGTGCTCTACCTCGGAGAAGAGTATTTCACGCAGCTTAGCAGGACAGTAAGAACTACCATTGTCCCAAAAGGAAAGCACGGATGAATCAAAACTTACAGTGGGGCTGAGGTGGAGGAAACAGTAACTGGCCTGGACAGTAATGCAGACATACTGAACAGGATGCAAACACCAGATTCAAATGTGAGTTTTTACCTCTCTAGAGAAGTCCAAAAGCATTGCCATGTAAAGGGATTAAATCACACCCAGTCCTCAAGGACAATCCTGCTTTATAGCACCAGCTAGCTCTGCAGGAACATGAGGAACTCACTGATTTACCCTGTATTTGCTTAAAAGCATCCAGAATGAGGGTGACAAAAATAACCTCTTCTATAAATTCCACATGAGTCCCTGGGGAGGACAGAATTTAGACACATTAACTTCATACCACTGCACTGAGTTCAACCCAAAACATTGTCATACTACCTCCTTTTTTTCTTCAAAATAACCTAATGCTTAATGCCCTGTTCTCCTATTGCAGCACAGCAGACAGGAGGAGGACTGACTGCACCCATAGCAAGCAAACTCAGCTAGCAAGGAGCAAACCTGAAGGATTTTGTTCCTAGGACTGACTTTCTCTTTATTAGTAATGCACAAACATTTCCTAGAAAATAAGACCTCAGATCCTGGACCATCTTTATCTTGGGTGAGTACTTTCATTTGGGGATGACATTTGTCACTGACTTTGCTTTGGAGGGCTTCCTTGGCTCTGCAGCACAGTGAGAAGCTTGACTTTCCCACACTGTCAGCAGAGACAGATAGCTGGTTAGTTAATTGGGCTAAATTGCCTTCTGAAGGCTATCAGTGATGTCTGCAGTGATTATATGGGACACTTAGCCTTTCTCCAGGCTCTCACATTTAGATATTGCAATTCTTAACTCCGTGCTTCTGACCTAGTCTGTATCTGACTCTTTCTGCAACAAAACTGAAAAACTTTTATTATCAAATGCAAAGCCAATTCAGAAACTAATGGATGAATCTTCTTGAGGGAAAAAAAAACCACCAAAAACAAAACAAAAAGTTGTATTTATTTGTTGATCTAAGTACCAGGGCTAAAGTCAGTCTAATATCTTCTGGAGACATGCTCCATTGTGGGGTCCCACCATTGAGGTCGTGCTGCTGTCTGACAAACTCTACCTGTGTTTTCTTCATTGTCCTGTCCTGTCCTGGAGGACTGTGTGGACAGAGGCTCAGAGATGATCCAGTTCCATTCTGCAATCATGAGCAGGGGACTACAGGAGAAGACAATGCATTTATGAAAGTTTTATTATTAAAGTTCGGTATCTCTTGTTCTGTTGCCATTAGCTTTACTGGTCCAGGAGGAGAACGTCTGCATGCTGTTCTCTTTGTCTAGGGTAGTCCTAATTCAGGACAGCATCCAACTGTGTTTGAGCGCTCTACTGAACAGATTTGAATGCAAAAGCACGACTAAGCTGAGTCCTGTATTGGGACCTTTTCAGCATTAAGTTAAATTGAAAATCTGCACAATGGAGCTCTAATTTTCATCAAAAATAGAAAAATGTATTTTCCTTTTGCACTTTTCTTCTTCAAAGTGATTTCAAAATATTAATTAATTAATCCCACAGTTATTCTGGTATTCAAACTTTTCCTACAATAATGATAAAAACTTTCTGTAAATGTTAATGTGCCAGTGAACTTTGAAAATTTAGAGACTGTACTGGAAAAGGGATGTATTCTGTCAAAAAAAGCTCTGTCTGAAGCATAAAGGGTAAAGAATGAAAGAGTATGCGTAATAATATTGTTCAAAGATACTTAAAGGTCAGATGTAAATTTTAAAACTTTCCCCTTCTGAGGAGAAAAGTGTTACCCCTTTGAAGTATTGTTATCAAACCCTTTTTGGGACTTTCTATGACCCAGCCCTTCCATTTTATCTGGTTGTGTTGAATATTATCCAACTCTAAAAAGTGAGTGCTCATTATACTGACTCAGAGTTAGTGAAATCCTTCTGTAGCAAGAAAAAAACCCGAAACAAACCAAAATAACCACTTCAGAACAAGTTTAGCATAATCAAAATGCTAATACGCTCAGAGTGAACTACAAGAAATTGTCTTAATCTTTATTCTTCAAAGGGGGTGCAGTCTGGAGGAGCACTTCAGCCCAGCTGAAGCCAGTACAGGTACGCAGCAGGACGCTGTTTTGCTCTCACAAAACTGGTCTGTCAGTGACTCCAGGAGCACGATACCAATGGGCATTGAGCAGTTGCTGGGTATTTAGGGTCAGAAGGGAATATAGCACATCCCACGTGGTGATGAACAGGTGCCACCAGCTTTGGTTTTCACCTGGAAGTATTGGTGCTGGGCCTCACTCCATACCACAGACACTTTCTCCTCAGCAGATGAAACCCAGATATGATGACTGAAAAAAATATTAATGCTGTAACAGAAGACTTGAAACTACCAAAGCAGCCAACCAAAAATAAGAACAATGTATATGTAAACCAAGGACTCCTCCAAACAAGCTGAGCACCCTGGGGAAGCAGGATGGGTTTCAGAAGTTCGTTAAGTACTTTGTTTGTGGAAGGTAATTAACACTCTGTACCTTGGACCTGTGTCGGTCCCTGCAAACAAAGACTTCAGAACATTAAGTAGGATTAAAAAACGAAAGGCAGAGCATTACAGTAAGCAGTTAGTGAGCTTGCTCTGACATACTCTGGTGTAAATCAGGAGTAATCCCACTCAGCTCCTGATTTCATCCTGTAATATCCCCAGTGGAATTATAAACAGAATGATACTATAAATGGAGTAAAACCAGAGTGAGACCCTGAATCAGACCTTGTCTCTGTACAATGGATGCCAAGGTGACTAAATGATCCTTGAGCTTTCCTTCTTTCCTTCTTACACAGCCAAACTGAACATACTCAGGTAAAAGCCAGCCCAAAACCTCTGCTGTGCACCTCTGCAGAAAGAGAAGCTAAGCACTGGACACTCCTAATGATCTCACTCCTTCAAGGAAGGACTGAACACCTGAAAACTCCCAAGGGGTACTTGAGTCTCCCCTCCACCTCTGCCCTGTGCTTTCCCAGCAGCAATATGCGTCTGCACCCAATTTCTTTTGCAAGATTGTATGTGTCCTGAGGCAACACCCTTCCCCTGTGACAAGGATTAATTGGGGTCTCAGCGGAATGAGACTGTGAAACCAGTGACTTGGCCTTGGTGTAAAGCAACTAGCATTGGTAAGCTGCTATTTTCACTTGCCATAAATCTTTCATAGTAAAACCAAAAAATCTTTAAAAAAGAGGATGGCTGAGATCACTGAAGTTTACGGCTCTTCACAGAGAATTTTGTAGTGAGGACCTTGCCTGAGGAATACTTCCCAGCTACTCTCTTCTTCCCCTCCTGGCAAGCATGGCCAGCTGGATGCATAAGGGTTTGCAGTTCTCTGCAGGGCTCAGTGCTGCCTGAAAGGCTTCCATTTAAATATTCACTTTTTGTTCTGCATACTTAACGACCACTGCAATTATTTACAACTTACACACTAAATTTCCAATGACCTTGTGCTGCCTTGAGACCATTAGCTTTAATGAAGGCAGAAACAGACAATAAGGTCAAATAGTCAATTCTGTATTAAAGCTTTTAAGTTCTGCAAAGAGATTTGGGGACTGAATTTACCTTTCCCATCCAGTACAGGGGCATCTGCTCCAGGTTCAGGAACATTTCTGCAGTCTTCAAAGACGACTTGCTGCTTTTGGGGCTATTCAATGTTAAGAAAAAGAGGAGTAGGGGCAGCAATTGCCGAAGATTATTCTGCCCTAGTAGGTCCACACTCCTGCGGTGGCTCAGAAGGAGTCTAAGAACACCTGAGAGATGTTAACTCTTACAACTGACCCCAGTTGTTCCAGAAACAAAACTGCCCCCACAGCCCCAGCCACAGGAAGGAGAGCTCATTCGCCCTGACTAAAACCAGTCTCAGTCCCATCACCTGGACAAACTGGATCCTCAGCTGACAAGTTCACCCCATAGAAGGGTCTGATTGTTTTTCAGCCAACTTTAAGAGAAGTGAATGAACACCTGGTATATGGTCTCAATCCCTTAAGGGTGACTATATATCTTTCGCAAAAAGAGAAGTTAAGCAGCCTTCAGTATTAAGGTAATTTAAGAGAAAAAAAAATTACCTTCTCTGCCACAAGTTAAGAAGCATATCCAGGGTACAGGAGCACATTTCTGACAGAGGTAAGAAATAATCTCCTTCTGCTGTTGGCCTAACTCACTGAAGAAAATTTTGCAGCTGATGAACAATGGAAGATATTTTCTTAGGGATAAAAAAGGCTCTTCTCTTAATAATCTTATTGAAATTCTGCTATGGCAAATTCCTGGAGACATGGAGACAAGGCAGCACAGTTCACTCTAGAAGACAGACTGACAGACCAACACATGAGTTAGATCCAAAAGCAGAGCAAATGATGCAGTGTTCTCCCTCACAGAGCTGTGTGAATTATTTGTTGCGACTCCTTTTGTTGAATTTAGGTATTTTTTCTCCGCTGAATGGTTCTGAGCAGATGGTGTCTTCAACTTTTTTTCAAGTTTGTTTATTTCTATTTATTCAATGAATGTATTGGATTCACAGGAGCTGTGAAGTACTGCTACAAGTTTGAAATAAATGCCATGTAATCACTCATCCAGATCATGTAGACTTGTTAAACCCAGTTTAGGCCAAACTCAGGCAATGAAAACTCACGTTGCAGGGAAAAAAGAAAAAAAACAAACCAACCCTATATTTTTAGTATCTTTGGAGAACTGGCAGGTAATGCCAATATGAAAAAAAGATGCAGAGTAGATGTGAGTCCTAGAGGAGAAGAGTCATTCTACAGATTATCTTCTTTACAGTAATTTTTCTTGTGGAAGAGGTGATGCCACAACTATGTCAGCCAGAGGTGAGGAAAAGGGCTTAGCTAAGGTGTACAGGCCAGGAGAAGGGCTGCTGAGGTTCATCCAGCCCTTGGACTACATGCCTCACTGCTCCTCCAGATGGACACCAACAATATGTCCAGGAAGACATAGAGTGCACCTGGAATGACTACATGGCTCTGGGAGCGATGGTCAAGACCATGGAGTACAATGTGGTTTTCTCCTTGGTCCTGCCAGTGAGGGAGAAGGGCTTGGGGAGAAGGTGGTAGACCCTGCAGGTCCACAGTCAGTTCCACAGCTGGCATTGTCAATAGAGATTGTTTTGTTGACAGGGCTTTTAAAACCAGAGGACCTTTTCCTTCGATATAGGATAAGTGGGGACAGATGGGAAGATGGGACTCACCCGACCTGATGGCCTTCTATAATAAAATAATAAATATTCTTCTATAATAAAAAGACTGGGTTTCTGGATGAAAGGAGAGCAGTGTCTCCCACAATATCTTTGTATCCATGTAAGGACATTATGTTCTGGAAGGGTGGACAAGCAGATGGGTAAAAACCTGTTTTGACAGCTGGAGATGAGGCTTTGGGCAACGTGGTCTATTGGAGGGTGTCCCTGCCTGTGGCAGGGGGGTTGGAACTAGATGATCTTTGAGGTCCCTTCCAACCCAAACCATTCTATAATTCTATGATTCTGTGAGAGTACTGGTTAATGGGCTGTACTTGATCTAGAGGCCAAGAACAAGGGGAATAACACAGAGATCTGTCCTGGTAACTGCCCTGTTTAACATCTCTATCAATGACCTAAAGGAGGAGACAGAATGCTCCCCTCAGCAAGTTTACAGGTAGCACCACATTTGGAGCGCAGCTGAGATCCAGTACCATGCTACAGGGAAGGGTCTCCCTACTCAAACTCTGCTGAGGAACTATTCCCTTGCCCATTCTGCTGTGTTGCATGTTTGCATCTGTGTAGTTATAGACAGAGGGTGTTTCTGGAAGACTTCTCTTGCTTCCTTTGCTTTGAATTTTCAGGAACAAAGCAACATCGACATGATTTAAGTTTTAAAACCTTTATTTGTGTTAGCTAACTTTCTTCCTTCTCCTCTTCCTCTGAGCAGCTTTGAGTATTGCTCATGGGGAAGATGAAAATGACAACACTTTCCACATCTGGAAACTGAAGATAAAGATGATGAACTGTCATTGCCAGAAAGCTTTTGCTTTTGTTCTTGATGCCCTGAAGGAAGAACTGCCTCCTCCTGAAACCAGCAGAACTGTTTTCACTAGAAGGTTTCCCATGCAGCCCTTCAACTCCCTAGGAGTCACTTGGGCTTCTTTTGCCCTGAGGTCTTCTTGTGTTCTTGGGGTTTGGGGGGGAGAGTTGGTTTTAGGTTCTTTCTCCTTGCTTGCCACCTCCTCTCTTTTTTACTTTTTTTCTTTCCTTCTCATTGCCTGTTTTGATGATTCATGCATGCTGCGTTGCAAGATGCTTCTGGGAATGCCTGTTGCTATTCAGATGCCTGCAGGAAAAACCTTTTGTAGGGAGTTGCTGAAGGTACTACTAAAATAATTTTAATATTATGTTCTTCTGCTTTCCAACTTTAATCTTCTGTGATCCACTTGGAGGCATTATTCTGATCAAGAAGGCTTGTCTATTGCTTGGGCTACATTTCAGTTGAATATGCACTCTATTTTTTTTCTTTTTGGAGATTCAGAGACTCAAGAGATGTAGGAAGAGCAATTGCAGAGAGCATTCTCATTTTCTGCCACACACGTATGTCCTGATGCAGAGAGGAACGTAATTCAGAGGTAGACAGAGTGCCCAGTTCACTTTAGAAATTACAGTCTATGGGAAGTAATTCTCAAATTTCCCTCAGTCATCACTAAAATGCTTACAGTGTTCAGTACATGGAAGAAGGAAATTTCTTTGTGTTACTGCTTGGGGAAGGTGCCCTTAAATCTCATTACACTCAGCCTCTGCAATGCAGAATACCTTATTAATTATGTGGTTCCCAGAGAGGATGCTCCTGGGAAAATGACAAACATTGAATTAGAAGTCCAAATGGCAGCAACTGTGGATAATATGGTTGGATCATCTCAGCCAGCACTTTGCAGCCTTGCAGGGGCCTGCAAGCCTCTACAATAAGGTTCTAAGTGGTACATCTGACCATGTTTGAACCATGCTGCTCATAGGTCCCAGGGAGAAACCAAGGGGACCATTTAAGCATAACTAAGTGACCACCCCATGGCCTTGTTGAACAAGCGTGTGCATTGCAGCTCACTATGGCAAGTCAGAGCAGCCTCTGAAGCTGTGCCAGCAGATTAGAGCAGACGTTATTCAAATGTACCTCAGGAGGCCATGTTTACAATCCAGCACTGGGATTCTGACTTTGATGACTGCTTCTACTTAACTACTTGTTAAAACTGCGGTTTTAGCAGTTTTTACTTACAAAAAAGTAATTCAGGACTGTGGTTCCTTATGTTCTTCCATATTAATCTGGCAGTGTTAGATGTTTTTAAGGTTGCAGCAGATGTGGGACCATGATTATCCCATGTATATTTGTCTGGCTTGGTTCATAACCACTCTTAGGTGGATACAATTGCCATGGGATTCCCTTTGTCCGCCAGCGCCAAGGCACTGCACGTGTGTTTGTACTTCAGCCTCTTACTGCCTGGCTTGGAGCAGAGTGAGTCAGAGACCCTTGAGGTTTTCTCTGATTGTGTCAGCTATCCTTGTCAGGGTCAACAGAAATGAGGGAAGTATTCATCCCCATGCAATAAAAGGCATTAACTTTAACACACTGAGGAGGTGGGAATTGGGCACAAATAATAATTCATTCAATTGTCTGACTTCTGAAACTACCCAGAGACTGACTTGAAAGTGATGGATTTTTTCCTCATTGTATGATTGTTGTGAGCATGTATTACCTTTCTGTTTTGCTCAGTGGAGTCAAAGGTAACATTTGAAGTCATGAGATCTGGCAATGTTACATGACATGCTATTAAGCTACTGCAGGAGTGAGAACTGATTTTTTAATATAAAGATTGCCTCTTGGTGCTACAAGTCTTCATAGGATCTCTCCAAAGCATGATTTGTAAGCAACTATCTTTCCTGTACAAGAAAAATTCTTACAGTCTAGGGAGTGTTTTGTTCTCTGAAAGGAAACACTGCTTCTTCCTGCAAAATTCAGAATCATAGAATCATTTTGGTTGGAAAAGACCTTTAAGATCATCAAGTCCAATCATTAACTTAACACTGCCAAGTCCACCACTAATCCACGTCCTTAAGCGCCACATCTACACACCTTTAAAATACCTCTAGGGTGGTGACACAATCACTTCCCTGGGCAGCCTGTGCCAATGATTGACAATCCTTTTGGTGAAGACATTTTTCCTAATATCCAATCTAAATGTCCCCTGGTGCAACTTGAGGCCATTTCCTCTTGTCTTGTTGCTTGTGACTTGAGAGAAGAGACCAACACCCACCTGGCTACAACCTCCTTTCAGGTAGTTGTAGAGAGTGATAAGGTCTCCTCTCAGCCTCCTTTTCTCCAGGCTAAACAACCCCAGTTCCCTCAGCTGCTCCTCAGAAGACTTGTGCTCTAAACCCTTCACCAGCTTTGTTGCCCTTCTTTGGGGAAACTCAATGTCTTTCTTGTAGTGAGGGGCCCAAAACTGGACACAGTACTTGACGTGTGGCCTCACCAGAGCCGAGTAAAGGGGGACAATCACTTCCCTAGTCCTGCTGGCCACACTAGTTCTGATGCAAGCCAGGATGNAACTCTTTGGGCCCAGCCATCCATCCAGTTTTTTTACCCAGCAAAGCATATGCCTGTCCAAGCCATGAGCAGCCAGTTTCTCCAGGAGAATGCTTTGGGAAATGATGTCAAAGGCTTTACTAAAGTCCAGCTAGACAACATCCACAGCCTTTCGCTCATCCACTAAGGGGCTCACCTTGTCACAGAAGGAGATAAGGTTGGTCAAGCAGGATCTGTCTTTCACAAACCCATGCTGACTGGGCCTGATCACCTGGTTGTCCCGTATGTGCTGTGTGGCGGCAGTCAAGATGATCTGCTCTGTAACCTTTCCACGGCACTGAAGTCAGACTGACAGGCCTGTAGTTCCCTGGATCCTCCTTTTGGCCCTTCTTGTAGATGGGATCTTGTAGATTTAGTCTGATCTTGAGTTCATTCTAAATAAGAAATAATTCCCTATCATGGAAAAGCCTGATCAAATGTAATTCTAAGAGCTGAAAATCAACACTAGTTAAAACTGCAGTGTCTAGGCCAAAGCAATATATGTTTTAATGATAAACAAACTCAATTGGTTGAATTAAGCAGCTGTACCTATCTAATCCTCTTTGATCTTCAAATTGGTTCTCTTGTTGCTTTTCTAGTACAGTACACAAATACATTAGTGGACTCTTTAATCTGGCAGTTAAAAGCATAACAATGTAAAATGGTTTGAAGTTGAAGTAAATAAAATTCAAACTGGAATACAGTGAACATTTTTAATACTGAATGTCCTGCCTTTTGATCAGATTATCACCCATAATCTATATAAAATTATTAAATTATAGAGAGAAAACAATCAAATTTATTTTTTAAAATGTACATTCCTTGCCTGCCTTCCTGTCCAGAATACATCATATTCCTGAAAAAGGTTTTGAGTGCATTAAATCAGTGGCCACCTGAGAAAACAGTAGATCCATCACCACTAGGAAGCAATGTACTACTCAGCACGTCTGTGTAGACATGTCCCTGCTACTGAGTTGCCCCTAAAATGAAGCTGCATTGCCAGAAGAGTTCACCACCTCTACCCTTTTCTCTTGTTTTTCTTAAGTGTGCCTCGGAGGCAAGAAAGGCACCACACATGTGGAATCAGAGGGTCTGTCCATGCCATGTCCCCACCTTGGCGAGCTGGAGACAGAGTCCCTCTATTGAGGTCCACAGCTGCAGTGGCACAAGGCAGACCAGGAAACACCAATAGGCAGCTGTACAGAGTTAAATGCAAATAGAATAGAATAGAATAGAATAGAATAGAATAGAATAGAATAGAATAGAATAGAATAGAATAGAATAGAATATTGCATTTGGAAGGGACCCACAACAATCATTGAGCCCAACTGCTTGACCAATTTGGGACTGTTGTTGTTAAAGGCATTATTCAAATGCCACTGAAACTGACAGGCTTGGGACATTGACCTCCTCTCTAGGAAGCCTGTTCCAGTATTTGACCACCCTCTCAGTAATTAAATGCTTCCTAATGTCCAGTCTAAACCTCCCCAGTGCAGCTTTGAACCATTCGCACACATTCTATCACTGGATACCAGGGAGAAGAGATCAGCACCTTCCTCTCCACTTTCCCTCCTCAGGAAGCTGTAGAGCAATGAGGTTGTTCTTCAGCCTCCTTTTCTCCAAACTAGACAAACCCAAAGTCAGCTCAAGTGTGTGAACTTCAAAAAAATGTTAGGACTTTAGAAGTTTGGAACTTTTTTGTCTTCTGTAACAACTAGAAGTGTTTACCAAGAAGGAGTCCTTAGGAGTGGACACACAATTAAGTCCCGATCTCATTAGGATCCATCCAAGACAGAAGCAATGTTAGTAACTCACAGGTGATGATCACACAGGTGATGATGTGGGCAGAATTGCCTATTGGTGTTGCTTCTTCAGAGGTTTTGCAAAAATGAACAGTTACAGGTAAAGAAATGCAAAATTCTGACTTCTAGGGAGCCCAGCCATTCAGCAAACAAATTTCCCTTGTCAAGTCTGTCAGCAGCTCCCTGTGTGCTTATTCATCCTGAGGAACTGCCATCATTTCTAACAACAGTCTGCTTTCTGTCTTCTTTATTCGCAGCTCTTTATCTATTTCTGCAAGACACAGTGGCCATACCTGTAAACACTGGTTGAAAACTGGCCAGTTTATAAATCTGTTCAACTTGTCCTGCTGAAGGGTCTTCATATTGGATTGTAGGACTGCTGAATCTTTTTCTTGTTCCTAATAAGGAACATATTTCTCACCAATCTGACTCCAGGCTGTCTGTGCTCAGTCTCCTACACCACAGGGATTATTTGCAAAGATTTGTATGCAGTGGCAAACAAACAATAGCCTGGATTTTCCCTAATTGTTAATGAGTTGCATCCCTGTGATGAATACATACTTAACACCAGCGACTTTTAAGAGAGAAATGTTTTTACGTGGTAAGCAGAGTGAGACATAACCACACACCAACCACCTCTATATGACAAATGACACGAGAAGAACAGAGTTCTGCAGCTGAGCTGCAGATTGGAGAAGTATGTGGGCATGTGCAACCCAAGCTAAGCCAGCTACTCAATGCAAAAGTGCATTACAAGCTTTAATTTTGGCATGTGCTCCTAAAAGGTCTACATTTCAGCTAGCTTCACATCAAAGAAGACTGGATGCAGCTCATACTTTGGAATAGTATTTAAATGTTTGCACTGACCGCAAGTAGAAAGTTATTGACAGTCATTTTGCTGGACTTGTTAGAAGATACCATTTTTTTGCAGTATTCAACCATCCTTGTCATGTCAGAATTCAAAGTAGAGATAAGTTAGAGATTGACTGTGCTGGCAGACAAAGGCATCTGTTGTCTGTATTGATGATCTTGTATGAGTAAAAAGGCAATGGCTAATCATAGCACAGGAGGTTAATGTGAACAGCACAGAGTGCACTAAGATGCTGTTGACTTATCATCTTTTTACAGCTATTTGTTGTGTATTGCCAAAATAGCTTGTTATGAATAGACAGTTCTGCAACGTTGTTTTTGTAAAATCCTGGACACTTTAACCAAAACACTAGTGAGACAAATCAGATCTGTAAAGTTGAGATGTGTAGCCTTTGCTAAACAGTACAAGTAATCAACGGAATTTGTTTATAGTTGCTATTTCTTCACTGAAATCTAGCAGAACTGGTTATCAAAATGATCTCCACCTCCGTTATTTCTGCTGGAGGATGACTTGCTTCAATATTCAAAGCTTACCAACAGAATGGGTATCAGAAAATAATTTTACTCATTGCACATGCTTGACAGGATAGTGAGCATGGACTGGCAAGGATCTTTGTAAGTTTCCAGGTCTCCGAAAATTTGCAATTGCTTTTAATGCAGGTCTTCAACTGAGTTTTCCAAAGGTGAGCTGGCTGCACTGGGAGTCTCTGCAACTCCTTCCCCACTCCCATGGGTTTGGCTGCCTGTGTTCAAAGCCTGCCCTGATACAGTGCAGCTGTGTAACCTCGTATCAGACTTGTAGAAGAGCTGTAAGACTTTGGGGCTTCACCTCTTCACTCGGGACCTGTATTAATGAACTGACTCCTTGTCTGAGCTTCGTTACAGGGATGCCTGCACCCACATTGTACCACACTTCTCAGCCCAGCTTGATGAGTTAACTCGGCCGTAGTCCTGCCTTGTCACTGCAGACTTGTTTGGCAATCATTGGGTGGTGGCTGACTCTGGTTATGGACACAGGCTCTGCTCTTCTTATTTGGGTACCATGGGACACTGTACCTTGCCAGTGATGTGACTGCCCTGCTGCCCTGGCTGTCACCTTCAGCTCCTGACTCACCTTCTTCCATGGAGCAGCCCACTTCTGCTGCTCTCTGACAAGCAGATGGTCCAAACAATTTCAAAGTCTGCAGAGGATTTTTGATTTCAAGTACATAAAGCATTCAGAAATTAGCATTTCTATTGTCTTTGCATTTTCTGTTCTAGAACTGAAAAAATGAACATTACTGTGTGTGGTTCAGATAGCATATTTGACTTCCAAAACTGTTTATCAGTTTGATGCAAAGATTTGCATTAAATCCAGGTTTATCTGAATTGGGTCTAATAGACACATAGTTTCCTCATGAGTGTCCTATATACAAAAAAATTTAAAATCAATATTCTATTATTGTGCAGTTGTGACAATATGGTTAGTTTCCTAGCTTTTTTACCTGTTGGCTGCACATGAAGTCCTTTTTAAGCTAATACCTTTCTGCTGGAATTTAAGCTTCTTATTTTGGGACTTGCCAATTTAAGACATACCCAAATCATACTGTCCTAAGGTTTTCTGACACTCAAATGACATCGTGACACTCAAGGCTGCTAGTATGTGGGAACATGTTCCTCAGAGGAATGGCAGCTGTGAGCAGTTTTGAAAAACAGGAGCTAATCACTGAAATCCAGCTGTTGAAAAGCACAATTCATCATCAGGAGGTCAAACTCATTTAGCATTTTCAGAACTTACTGTTTGCAATGTTAGACATTTAAAGAGGTTTTTGTGGTACTCTTCAGAATTGGAGCTGGTGTAAATGTCTGCTGACACTTTGTGCATGTGTTTAATCCATATTTTGGAAGTCTGGGATGGAACAGGTTAGACTAACTTTACATGTACATAGTAAGAGGGTAACTCTAATGCAAAAATCAGTTACAATTTATTTTATTATTTTTTTTTTATCAGAGGTAGGACATAACTATTGCCCCAAATGTATTATTTCTGAGTATTGTGATTTCAGAAGTTTAAATATTTAATGAGTAAAAATGAATAATAAACATCTATGTCAAAGCACAGAATGCATGTCTTCATGTAAAGGTTTGAAAAAAACCTTTGCTAGAGCAAAAAGTACGTACGTTGCTTTTCTAAGCCAACAGCAAAATGAAATTTGAAAGCAGGAAAAAAATATTATATTTGACTGACAGTATATGATAAACAACAAGGTCACAGAAACTGCTTGCGGCATAGAAGCAAGCCTGTTAGAGGCTCACAGGGATCACAACAAAGCCCAACACTATTGAATGTTTTTAATCCATAATCTCACAGTGGGTTTCAAATGTCTACTAGAGACAACATGCAGATGAGGAATGGCAGAGCTTGATGTGGGCAATGAAATCTTATAGACTAATGAAAAGACGAGGTATGAACAAAAATAGTGATTAAGAAAGCACCTGGGAAGGTGGTAGATTTTCCATCATTTGATGTGCTCATCTGAAGATTTCATTTATTTTCAAATGAAGACTTTGATATCTTTTGGGGAAATATGCTATAGCCAAACAAGTCATGCTTTACTCAAATACAGATTAGCTTGCTCAAGATGAAGGTGAGTGGATAAAATTAAAGGAAACACCTTGAGATTTACAGGAGGTTAAATCTCTTCTGCACTTTATTGAAAACTGTCAGAATGAGTTGAAAAGTCTGAATTTAATGTGCTAGTGAGACTTCTAGGGGGTTTTTTGGTTGTTTTTTGTTTGTTTTTTATGATACAAGTAGCTTAAAACAGCAAGCATGGCACCTTCTAACCCAGATTTTCAAGCAGCATTTGGCTACTTCAGCCCTTCATACATTAACAGCAAAATCTGGATAGAGGGGACAAGATGGTCTTCTGAGTTGCTGAATCTGGGTGCACCCCATGATTCCACCATGGAGGTGACCCTGACATGTGATTCATAATCTCCTATTCCCCCCAAGTCCGTGTTTCTGCAGAAAAGAAACCTTTGGGTGCTGAGCAATGGGAGAGGCAGCATGCTTCACAGGTCCCCAGTCTGGGCAACCAGGGGACCACAACCCTCACTGATACATAAATCTGAAGAGTGACTACGACTGATCAGGTGCTTAGAATCTTCACTTTACAATCTTCATTTACTTCACTATGTACTGAGTTTCATGCTTATTTTTTTACTGAGTAATAATGAGACAACAAGCTCTTCCACTGATATCACTACTTTCTCTGACAGTTCATCTTAAAACTTTTTTTTTTTTTTATATTCTATACTGTAACATAGGTCTGGAGAAAACAGTTCACTCACCTCAAGTCTGTGTTGGAAATTACCTTGCACTTTGACACATCAAAGGACCTTCGTTGATTAACTTGCAAGATCACAATATGAATTGCCCAGTAATAGACATCAATGGATCAGTGCTGGAATAAGTGAACAATATTGCCTCCATCTTTGCCCTGCACATACTATTTAAAGGAAGAAATTATCCTTTTAAAAATACATTTTTGAGTTCTTCCTCCTGCTTTCTTTTCCCTTGATTTGGAAAGTGCAGGGCTGGAGTAGGAACAGAGCAATTCTCAAATACTTGAAATGTATTTTCTATATGTTTGAAGGGTAACTTAGCATATATTGGACCCTTGGAGAGATGAACTCTCCAATTCATGTGTTCTGATTTGACAAACCATTAATAAATTATAGTTCAAAACCTGATAATTTGCATACACTGATAATCAAAAGAGTATTGGGAAAATGTACTGCATGCATTGTCATGTAAACTTGTAAAGGCTATGCCACTGTGGTCCAGATACTTCTGCACAAGGGCAATGACTTCTGCTCAGTAGTTCTTTCACCAGTGGCTTTCCGGTTTGGAAGCACACAAGAAGTTTCCTGTACTCATGTCAACCTTTATTTCAGGCTCACTTTAAAACATCACTTTTTTTGACTTATCTCTTCCATACAAATCCATACTGTAAAACTCACAGTGGGACAAACCACTCTTCCGGGAGGATTTCCATCTGAGGCAATGTTGAACCTGGTGACAGCCTCTGGGTCAGAACAGGTACTACAAGGGCTACAAGGTTGGTCAGGGGACTTGAACATCTCTTGTATGAGGAACGGCTGGGAGAGCTGGGTCTGTTTAGCCTGGAGAATAGAAGACTGAGAGGGGATCTGATCAACACTTATAAATATCTAAAAGGTGGATGGCAAGAGGATGGGGACAGACTCTTCTCAACGGTGCCCAGTGACAGGACAAGGGGCAATGGGCACAAACTGGAACACAGGAAGTTCCACCTCAATATGAGGAAAAACTTCTTCATTTTGAGAGTGACCAAGCACTGGAACAGACTGCCCAGAGAGGTTGTGGAGTCTCCTTCTCTGGAGATATTCAAACCCTGCCTGGATACCATTCTGTGCAACCTGCTCTAGGTGGTTCTGCTTTAGCAGGGGGGTTGGACTAGATGATCTCCAGAGGTCCCTTCCAACCCCTACCATTCTGTGATTCTGTGATTCTGTGATTCTGTGATTCTGTGACATGCTTTCTCATCAGAGGAAGATTACAACTTTAACCCTACGTTCTCCAAGGGTAATTGCTTCAGATTGCCATTTTGGATAATCTTCATAATCCACTGACTTAATTTAAATGCTCCTAACATGCTTGTACTTGGTTATATGATGAAAATAAGTGCATTTTTGCTGGGATTTTGATACAAACCCAAGAAAGCCAGATGCTCAAATCACATTTTAATTGGAAAATGGATGGTTATCTGTCAGACTCCTTTGAAAAAGCCCTTTCTAAATATGCCTTACTGGTGTTGTCATATTAGATTTTTTCCTGTAAGGAAAACAGATTGCTTGCTTCTTTATGGGAAATTACTGTACTGATGTACTCAAAACATCACTTAGTGCTGGTATAAACTCATCAGCTGCACTGTATTATCTAAATTTTCATTTCTGCATAAATTCATTAGGTGACTGGACTGCTGTAGTTTTAAAGTATCTGCCCACCTTATGTCTACTTACTATATTATAGAGACTGCCACTTTAATTTTCATACATGTTTTTGGGGAGTTGGTAGTGTTGTGAAGAATTTGTAGTTAATATTCTAAGAGAGTAGTTTGTACTAGCTGAGCAGAATGGTCTTGTATTGCTCCCATGAGCAGCTGACATTTTCAAAGAAAAATAGACTTCTGCACATCCAAGCAGCTGTTTGCAGAGAACTCAGTGCTGACAGTGCTGATGTGTAAAGGTGTTTTACTAAGAGAGGGTTCCTATTTCAAGACTGGAGTTAAAGCCGAAATGTACAGAAGAAAATCTGAACCCCATCATGGTGGAATTGGGTTCTAGATGATTACAGTGGTTCCTCCTAAAATTAAGGACAAATTTGTGAAAACCTCTGTTAAATATTACTTTTAAATGACCATTGATTGTGTTTCATATCCGATTTATTTATACATATAACTCTAAGACAACAAGTTGGAAGCCAGAAAACACTATAAAGAAATAATAATTTTTTCAAAAGTGGTAAAACAAAGTGTCATTGCTGAAATGTTTTATTTGCAACTTTCAAAACAAAAAGTGTTTTTTTCAAAGCAAAACTAAAATTTGTTTCAAAGCTGAATTATGTCAAAATCAGCTAGACATTTCATTCTCACTGACGTGGCACTTTCCAACACAGAACTTTTAACCAGAAAACCCTTGACAGCCTCTGGCCTTGAGGCAGAGCTGGAGCAACGTGCACAGGGATGCTGTCCCTGCCTGGGCAGGACATCGGGATGCTCGTGGCTGGGGTACATCAGGGAGGGAAGCCACCTTCACTCCTCGCTGTGGCATGTTTGCAGAGGCCCTGCTGAGCTTAGTATCAGCTGTGCCTTTAATGAAACGTTCTTTCCCTTACTTTTGTGGTCTGCTTCTCCTAACTTGCTGCTCCCACAGTCCCTTAACACATAATTGTGTTCAGGGAACTGAGGAAACCAGCTCTTTCTGAGGCTATTTTCCATGATAAACAAAATAACAACATGTAAAAACTGCTAATAAACACACTTCCCTCAGAAGGGAAAGTATTACCTCAGTATTATCCCATTTTCTGCTTATTCAAAGAGTGAGAATCTCAAGGTCAAACAAACCAAGGCCTCCCTCGAGGCAAATGCTAATGCCAGACTGGCTGTGCATGCCAAGCTGCTGGCCCAAAGGTTATGCATTACAGACTTCGACTGTCAATATTCTCATATTGCTGTCTTTCCTTTCTATTTACCATTCTCCTGCACTGCATCCCTCTTATGTCAGGCTTTTAAAAAGTCCTTTCTCCTCCTGTTACCTGAAATTTATGAAATAGTATCTATTTTTTGTAGGTGAAGAAGCATACATACACTCTACACAAAAAAGCTGGGCTGAAGGAACTATCTCATGAGGCTAAAGCACTTGAGTTGAGCACTCAAGAATTAGGAAGAGCAGGACTATCTGTGCAGTTTTAACTTATCCTCCTGCCATCATTATATAAAACTGAAGTGATGAAGTAAGTGAAGTTATTGTATCTCATGAGACTTGTAATTTATTCTCCTTTTTCTTGTTTTAAGCTCTGACTGAATTACATTTCTGATAATCTACTGCAGACAACTCCATGCTGCAGTGTTCCTTCAACAAGAAAGGGCGTGATGATATGCTGTGACAGAAATTGGTAAGCAAGAAAAAAGAAGTTACTAAGAAATCAAAACAGCATGCTTTTTATAAGGAATTTGAAAAACAAAGCTTCGACTGAAACATGGTTTTAAAAGAAATCTGTCATCCAGGCTGCAATGCAATATTCTGACAAAAGCAAATTCAGGTTGGCGTTTCTATTCCAAACTTCACTTTTAATTTTTAATCTATTACACTCAAAAGGACCTGTGAAAGTATTTGGATTAGGAAAGGCATATTCAAAGGTTTTAAAGTCATATCTGTTCACAGGAAGGGAGAGAAGACTTAGGACTGAGGGAGCTGGGATTTTCTTTCTCCTCAATCCTCCATGTAAGCACAGCACCAGGTTGCCAAGGGCAGAGGAGGGAGGTGTGCCTGCATCATCTGCATGTCTGCTGTGCCCTAAAAGGGAAATAGCTGGGAGAGGAAGAGAAGGAGGATTCCTCTAAGCACCTCAAGACTGGCACCAGAATTCTGTTGTTATTGAAATAAGAACGTACAGAATTTTTGCAAAGTTACCATGAGGCTTCTTTACGAGACTGTGCCACTGGAGACAGATGTGAGGGTGAACACATCTTCTAGGGTAGAATGAAGATGACAATTCAGACCAAACACAGAAAAAATTTTTACCCTACTGCAAACCAGAATGGCCTCCATCCCAGCTGTTGCAGACATCAGCACCTGCAGATATGCATCCCTTGTAACTTGTCCCTTTGGTCAAGAGTGCAAATCAGTTAAAAAAGGCAAAGGTGTTTCCCACCCACCTTCAAAGGAGGCCAAAAGGACAACACGGGGAGATACAGGTCACTTAGCCTCACTCAAAAACTTCCTCCCTGAGCACATTGTAGAGCGAGGCCTCTCGTAGAGCATTTCTGAACACAAGAAGCAGCTGACTGGGAACAGTTCACACGGATTTATTGAGGATAAACCCTGCCTGACCAGCCTGATTGCCTTCTGTAATAAACTGTCCAGATTTTTCAAGAGGAGAGCCGTACAGAGTGGTAAAATCAAGTGCCTCAACTTTAGCAAGGCTTTTGACATCATCTCCCACAGTATTCTTTTATTCAACTTCTGGCTTGGAAACAACCAGGTGGGTAAAAGGCTGGCAGGGTGGTTCACGGGGAGCACGACAGGAGTCTCTGCTGAGAGAGTGCACTCTCCTTGTGCTTGCAGATGATGACAAACTGTGGGGACCCCTAAAGAAAGAGCTGCCATTCAAAGGCACTGGGTCAGGCTGGAGGAATGAGCCATGAGATTCAACAAGAAGAAATTCTGAGCCCTTCCCTTAGGAAGGAAAGACCCCTGCAACAACCCAGGCTGGGGATTGGCTACCAGGGAGCCGTTCTGCAGCAAAGCCCCTGGGGTCCCACTGGGCAGTGAGCAGGACATGGGCCAGCAGCGAGTCCTGGATGCAAAGATGGCCAACAGCAACCCGGGTGGTATGAACAGGGGCAAGCTGAATATGGTGAGGAATGTGAAAGGAAACAAGAAGGGCTTCTAAAGTTGCATCATCAGTAAAAGGAAGGTGAGAGAAAATGTGGGCCGCCTGCTGAGAATATGGAAAAGGCTGAAGTACTCATCAACTTCTTCACTTCAGTCTTTACTCATACAATATGCCATCAGGAATCCCAGACTCCTGAGAGCCATGGGAAAGTATGGAGGAAGGACAACTTACACTCAGTAGAGGAGAATCCAGTTAGGGACCATTTAAACAAACTAGATGCACACAAGTTCATCGGACCTGATGGGATGCACCCACAAGGCTTGAGGGAGCTCATCAATGTCATTCAAGGCCACTCTTGATTATCTTAGAGGGGTTGTGCTGATTGGGAGAGGTTTCTGAGGACTGGAGGAAAGCAATTGTCACTCTTACCTTCAAGAAGGGCAAGAAGGAGGACTTAAGGAACTACAGACTGGTCAACTGCATCTTAATCTCGGCAAAGGTGATGGACCAAATTCTTCTGAAAACCACTTCCGGACATATGAAGGACAAGATGGTGATAGGGAGTAATCAGCATGGATTTACAAAGGGGAAATTCTGCCTGACGAAACTGAGAGCCTTCTGCAATGAATCAACAGGTTTGGTGCATGAGAGGATGGCAGTGGATGTTGTTTATCTCAGTTTCAACAAGGCTTTCAACACTGTCTCACATAACATCCTCATAGACAAACAGATGAAATTGTACTAGATAAATGGACCATGAGGTGGATTGTGAAAACCGGCTGACAGAGTTGTGGTCAGCAGCACAAACTCCAGCTGGAGGCCGGTCACCAGTGGTATGCCACAGGGGTCAATACTGGGGCAAACATTAACATCTTCATTAATGACCTGGATGATGGGACACTGTACCCTTATCAAGTTCACAGATGATACAAAACCAGAAGGAGTGGCTGATCCACCAGCTAGGTATGCTGCCATTCAGAAGGACCTGGATAGGCTGGAGAGATTGGGCAAGAAGAACCTCATGAAGTTCAATGACTGCAAATGCCAAGCAGAAAACTGAGTTATATGACTTAAATCGCTTTGTACGTTTCCACTTCTGGCAGGCCCTTGTGAATCAAATTTGTGGCTAGATTAGATTACTGAACAGTATAGATCTAGGATTGCTTCTGCAGGTCTTCTGCATTTCACAGACATCTGATTTATACACAAAACCCCCTTGTTTTTCACACTCATTCACAACCAGACAGTAATGCCTATGTACTGGAATGTTTTTTCAAACTCTGACAGAAAGAGTATTTAACAGTTATATCATCCTATAGGTGATTACCTAATAGAAAAAAAAATAGATATATATTCCACTATTTCCCACAGATAAACATAATTTGTCTCATTAATATCAAAGATAATCTTGTTCTGTGCCATATTATTACTTAGTAGCAAATGTTACTGAGATAATGATGTAGTGTTCACTTATTTTAACAGCAGAGTCCTGCTGGCCTCTTTCTGAGGTTCACTGTCTTCTATTTTTCACAAATCCATTCATATTTCACAAAAAGCAAAGTATGCAATCTGGAACAGGTTGCCCAGAGAAGCTGTAGATGTCCCCTCCCTGGAAGCCTTCAAGGCCAGGTTGGATGGGGCTTTGGGCAACCTGGTCTAGTGGAGGGTGTCCCTGCCCATGGGGACATAATTCTGTGACAGTCAAGTACAATTTGCTGCCAAGCGTCAAGCAAGAATTCACAGGACTGCTGTGAGAGTAGCTCTTCAACATCCCGAGGAACACAGGCCTTCAACCTCCTGTGAAAGCAAAAGGGAGTTTTCCTATCATATTTTGGAAAAGGGTTGTGTGCATTCGCATTGCATTAACAGTACAGGGCATTGGGACAGCCAAAGTCCAAGGGCAACAAAGCCAAGTGATTTGGCTGCTGGTGGCATTTAGCAGCACCACAGAGGATGCTGGAGTGCAACACCCAGCCGGTGCGGAAGGCACAGCTCACACTGTTCACTCCCTGGTTGTCCTTCCTCTGTGAGCATCCGGAGAGAGCAGGCAAAGGAGCAGCCAAAAAAAATGAAAATGAGGGAAAAGTCACTGTTAAAGACAGTGAATGTTAGAAAGAAACCCTCTCCCCATTTCCACCTCTCTGTAACTGCACTGGCATACTCTGGAGAGGGAAAGGGGCAAAATGAGATTTGTCTCAGGATTAACTGACAGAGAAAGTGAAAGGGAGATTAATGAAGTGAAAAAAAAAGATTCATAGTCCGGGTCTGTGAGCATGGTGTTGTCATCAAAATAACGCTTGTGGTGCTGGTTTAAATAACAGGGAAGCATGTCAGTGATGCTTGACTGCAACACTATCCTGCCTAAGTAGGCAGATCCACAGGAAAAATCCAAGCCCTTGTCCCTGCTTTCCCATACAGTGATTCACAGCTTATGCAACTCCTTATACGTACCATTTCACTTCTGCAGCTCCTTTCCCAGGCAGTGACTGGGACTCCTCTCAGCAGCCAAGGGATGAACCGCTTGGTACTGCAGAGCAGGAGCCTGGGCACTAGCTCTGCATGTAGAGTCATCAGCACACAGAGGGTTCATCTTTATTTTTCCCTTTGGAAACTTCATAGTCAGCCCGTGGATTTGCTGTGCTGGTGTTCCTGTTAGCCACCGCTAATGCATCAGAAAAAAAACCCACCACATCATTTCCATCCCTCTGCCCTGTTCCACTTTCTGTCTTTGGCTTGATGCTTGGATTGTAAGTGTTTCTGCAGAGAGGTGGTCTTTTTCTTCCATACGTATATGACATTTAATTACTTGATATTAACTACTACAAGCAGCTTTTTTTTGAAAAGTTGCAAAAACTGAATACCCTGGCTGCTGCACTTGGGTCACTTGTTCGTTTTCAGATTGTCACTGAACTCAAGCAACAGCAAGACTCCATCCTCTGGCTTCGTGTCTTTTAGGCACCATCTCCCTGCTGTCAACCATTCTTCTCCAGATGGCAAAATTCACACCCAAGTGCACAGCTTTTCATACTGGGAGTTTATTTTGGATACGTCATTGCATTTCTTTTCTACAATCTTGAAAATGTACACAGAGCTAACTAGCAGACTGCCCAATTTCAGACCTGGCAGAAAGTGCTGCCGAATTTCAGTGCTGATTCAAGTGGCAGAGCCATTCATTTGTCATACTGCACATTAGAGAAGTTGCTTATAACTCAGCAAATTCACTTGGTTTCCATCTTAGATGCTATTTTCCATAAGATTTCACAGTTGCTGTTTGTTTTTTTTAACTTCCCTTATTGTAATATCTCATACTTTTTGAAGTGACCTTTGCTTGCTCAGTAGAGGGAGAGCAATTATTTCTGAGCAACATGTAAATCTCTGGAATGTCCTAATCCTTCTTTTTGGCTTCTATTGCTGGCACTCTCAAATGTTAATTATTTTTTTAGTACTTCTAAGAAGTTGTCAATAATGTTGAAGAAATGGAAAATTCAGACTGCATGCAGTAGCTGTTACATTTCTGATGGCGCAGGTTGTACCTAACAGCTTCCAAATAACCATCAAGAAACAGTTTTTTCACAAGCTCTGTCTCAACAGACAAACTCTGTCTCACCTCTGCAAAAATTCTCTCACCTCTGCAAATTCATCTGTAAATGATGAATTGGAGTGGTTTACTAAAGAATTCCTCCAGTTTTATCAGAAAGAAATAACCACCCCTTATCTACTTTGTACATTCATAGGTGGTTTTTATTCCAATAGGTTTAGGTCTGTAAGGATTGAATGGTGAAAAGCAATGAGCTTCCAAGCTTTCTCTGTAGCTTGGGTCTGGGAAATGGAAGTAATTACATATGATGGTTTAAAAGTAAACAGAAAGCAGCTAAGTAAGATTTTTATGAAACAGTATCTCCATAGCAACACTTGGTCATTGGGTTTAATAGTGACTTACAACAGTTTTAGCTGTTTAGACAAGCAGTTTTCCAGGCAATGTTAGTAATTATAAGTCTTCTTACTCCCCTTCTCCTTGCAAGTGCTAGTCTAAGATAAATCAAGTTACTGCTTTGCTTTCTTCTCATTTTCAGATAGACTTCTGAAATACTGTTAGGTTACAGAAATAAAAAAGAAAAATACTATAATTTCTCTGCAGAAGATGAAGACTCCTCAGTTGCAGACACCTCAAAACAGCAGTGCAGGAGGTATTCCTGCCTCCTGCACGGTGTCTGCGCTGGGGACAGACTGAAAAATAAATACGTGCTCCCCATACCAGCATCCACATTGCATCCACGTTTAGCTGGATGTAAGTTAGCATTCTCACTCAAGTCAGTGCACTCTTTCCAAAAAAACTGGCATTGACAACAATGGAATTACTCACATTCTTAAAGTAATTCTCTGACCTGTCACCAAGGCAGCATTGTGCAAAGCAAAAGTGAAATATCACCTCTTAAGATACCAATGACAATATAGTAAACATTGCTGAAAGTGTTTCTGAGGACTGTTTGATAATATATATGACATGATAGATTTTAAGGTACCGCAAGCCACTTAACCACTTCCATTTAAAATTAATTTTGGAATAACCGGTTTCCCAATTTGTTGGGCAAGCTCTTTATCATTAATTGCTCAGAAGAGAAGACACTACCCTGTTTAGGTAAGTTACTATTAGGTTGGATGGTTGGATGAAGGTTGGATGAAGACTGCTGAAGCCAAAAACATCAGTGATCACCTTTATTCAGAGTAAAACCAAAAAGCAGCTAAGTGTCTCCAAGAAACGAGAGGAGCCTTTGCCCAAAACACAGATTGCATGTTAACGTGGTTCGAAACTGAGCTGCATGGCAATGGCAGGGTAACCTGGGAGGTGGCATCACTCTGAGGCTGATCAACAGCTGAGTGCAAAGGGAGAGTGTGAGGGGTTTTGGGGTTTTTTGGGGGGATGGGGTGGTGTGGAATGGGAAATACCCAGAAGAAACTCCCAGACATTGCTTGACCCCTGAGGAAACAGGACTTGGTGCATCTCTTTGGGAAACTAATGCAGTTGTATGAAATAAGTCCTTGTGTACTCATTTAGCCCCAAACACCTAGACTTCAGGCCAAATAATCATCCTTCTTCCACTGTATTTATGAGGAAAGCAGACTGCAAGTTACAGCCACTGTTATCATGCTGGACACCAGAGATTATACCCAGCACTTAGGCCCTCCAGTGCTGAGCACCAGTAGATGCCATTTGATGATATGTGTCCTTGCCCAAAGACTTCCATGTATTCAGCACTCTTGAACATAAGGGCATGTCACATTATGAAAACATGGTTAAACCCTTCCTCCTCTCCGGAGTTTGTAGCCCAGGGCCAAGAAAAGCCAAATCCACCACCAGAAAAGTAGTGGTAGTAGTTCTGGTGTACAACTAACAACAGTGAAAGAATGGACTTAATCCCTCAGCCTTAGCTGTCTGTGACTGTTTCCCACAAGCCGCAGTGCAAACCAGAGGCTCACCTCCCGGTGAGGTGCGTCCCTGCTCTGCAGTTCAGGACCAGCCTGTGCTGCCCGCGTGGAGACCTGGGCACCAACCCCAGCCCACATCCACTGTGCGGCTTCAACACGACCCCCGATTTCCATGGGTGTCTCTTTCATAACACGCAAAGACGTGATGTGGTAAGAGGCAGGGATATCTCACCATTGCGTTGCGCTGAAATAAACACTGCTGTGCTGTAGAGAAGTGTAAGCCAGCTCTGAGATCTGGTTCCTCTGCAAGGTGCAATCATCTCATCCTGCCCTTACCCCACGTGCCCCATCCTCTGCCACACAACCTCTCCCCTCCTCTGTACCAGCGCTGGCACTGGGGCCATGATGGGTAGGCCAGTTAAGGGAACCGAGCTAGATGAAGCTGAGTCCTCAAAAGTCCACAGGCTTCTTCTCTAGATGACACCTGCTCAACATACGCTCTCCGTTTAACTTCATCTTGTGTTGTCAAGCGATAATTTTTATTATCAGCAGCATCTCATTGTACTTCTGTTCTTTTGAATTATTTCAAATGTAACCTTCTGCTTACTGAACTGCGTTACTGCAAAGAGGACAGTAGTGTAAGTGTACGAATCATGAGTATGCCAAAGGTCTTTCTTTTAGAGCAAGAGAAGCAAACTGGATGAACATATACTGATTCAGCTGTATTTATTATGTCACAACATAAAAAGTACTGGGCCTGTTCTAAACACCCAATACAGACAATATTTAATGAAAACTTCCGTAGGTTTTTTAAAAAAACATTTTTCATTTTAAAAAACCCTCTTATCTGCTTCTTGCCCTGATTGAAGTTTTACTTTTAAAAGTTGTATTTTATCAGAAAGTTTATCAATGCTTTTTCCCTGACCATCTGAAACAAAATGTCAAGCATTTATATAAACAGCAATGTTCTCATTTGCATTTAGATAAATGTTATAATCACAGCTTAAGTAGCAGTGGTTCTCAGAATTCTTAAATGGCTTCTAATAGCAAAAGCAATGCTCCACTTAGCTTAAATAGTTATTTTCTATGCCCCATTAGATTTGCAATAGACATCCTGTACTTCTACTCTCAAATCAAGGCCAGCTTTGAAAGCATCAGGCAGGGTGTAGATTTTGAATGGGATCATTATTTCAAGAATATTGGGACAAACTATAAGCTGCTTTCAGTCTGCAAAGTTCTTTTCACTTTAGTAGAATTAAACTGATTAGGGCTTGCTAACAGTCTGCCTCATAGCATTTATGTATTTTGAAAAGAAAAATAAAACCTAACAGGTTTACAACAAACCCCCAGATCAAGGGAACAGCCCTAAAGTGCAAAGCAGAATGTCCGATTGGACCACAAAACTGTGAATATTAAATATTACCTGATGGAAAGGAGAGAATGAAAATATAAAGCATTTAAACTGATGCTTTGACAGTTTTTAGCTGCTATTATTTAACTAAACAATCAAGATTTTTTTTAAGGAATGAAATGAGTAGCGTCAGAAATTAGTCAGCTTATAGCCACAGCATAGAAATCTATAACCACCAATTCATGGTTTAGCAAGCTCATGGTAACAGCTCAGCTCATCAGAATTCCTCTTTGGGCTGATGGAAATAGGCTAGAAGATTTTGACACAATTATACAAAAGCTCTGACTTGAACGTAAACTCAAATCACAGTTAAATACGGCACACAACAGACCTCTCAAGAGATCCCGACAGTGAGTGGACACGGCCCTCCTTAGGCTTAGTTCCAGATCCTGTGGAAACCAGAATCCAGGGCAGATCCCAGTCCTCATGATGGTGGCCTCTGAGCCTGATGGACCTCAGCAGCAGAGAGAGGTCTGCCCATTGCATTGGGTTTGCATGGCCAGGTTTTGGTACTGGGGGGGGGCTACAGAGGTGGCTTCTGTGAGAAGCTTCTACAAGCTTCCCCTGTGTCTGATGGAGCCAATGCCAGCCAGCTCCAAGATGGATCCACCACTGGCCAAGGCTGAGCCAATCAGCACCTCTGTGATAACATATTTGAGAAGGGAGGAAAGAAAAGTTAGAGAGAACTTTTGCAACCAGAGAGAGAGTGAGAAGATGTAAGAAACTCTGCAGACACCAAGGTCAGTGCAGAAGGAGGGG
>VXBL01000994.1:0-23352 GCA_013400195.1 Aramus guarauna | reverse complement strand
CCTGGCCCCAGCCAGGATCAACCCACCACACCATACAGATGTCTTTGTTGATCCAGGGTAAATCAGTCCTCATTTGCATCCCTCAAAATTTGCAGGTTGTCTGGCAATCGCACCACAAATTTGTTCCCTTGTAAGAATTTAAATAAGAACTACAAGATATAAATAATTTAATGGTAAATTTAAACTGACATTTAGGATCATTTTAAAGGCTGTGCAGGCCAGGCTGAGCTATGTAAACAGTTCTTCCTGTTCCTTTATCATGTCCTGTAGGTTGTTTCAAATTCAAGAGTAAAATATGTGATATTGAAGTACTGAAAGTTAGATAATTGGTCTGTTCAAACTTAAAGGATACAATTTTTATAATTAAAAAATAATGGATAAAAAAAATTAAAAAGCAATTGGAACCCTAGTGTATGGAATACAGAAGAGAAATTGGGAAAGGCTTTTCTCCAGAAAGCATTCTCAAATGCTATTTGAACTTCTCTAACATTTTTATGATTATATCTGACGTGAGGGAGAGGATAAGCCTTTGTGAATCCAAAACAAAAATTAGAGCAGAAGCCTAGGTTCAGTTTTAAAATTGTTTCTCCTTTTTCCAGCTGAGACAAGTCACAGAGAGGGTGAAAAAAGGCTTATGAGGATACTCTGGTTTCTGATTCTTTGTTGGAGCTTTCCTGTGCCTGGGATCAAACAGGAAAAAGTCTCATCTGCTGCCATATAACACCGCAGCTCACACACTTGGGTCTGACTCTTTCCTGGCCCACCTGCCAGTGAGATGCTGCTGTGCAAAAGACCACAGGACCCTTTCGGCACCACTTACCAAGGCTCCTGCTTATCCCACACATCCTCTGCCTGCTCTAATTCTCTCCTGCCCTGCCGCGGGCTAACCCGGATGCTGATCCTTCAAATGTAGCACAGTAAGGCTTTTGCAGAAACGGTCCCCCCAGGTGCCAACACAAGCTCTTGATCCCATGTGCATATCAAGTTTTCCAGATGGCCCCGCATGCCCGGCTGTAGCACTGCTCAGTGATCACCCCAAACCCAGCTGCCTTTATGTACAGGCAGGTGAGCCAGCTGTCATTGCTAACAGACAAGCAGGGGTGAACACCGCTTTTGTGTGATTCCGTCTAAATGACCTCCCCAGTCCCGGTGAGGGCTAGGGTGGCCACACTCAGCCCTCACTCAGTCACTGCCCACGGCCCACCCCTGAAATGCAGGGAGAAGGTCTGAACGTAGAGAAGGGTCTTGATGTTAGACATATTGTTTGATAAAGGGAGGGAAGCAGAGGGTAATCTTATTCCCTTCATCTCACCTTCCCCACATGCCAATGATGCATTTTCTAGCAGAGCCAGTGCATTCCAATTATTTTGTTTTCATCCTTTTTGTAGCAAAATTTAATTTTGCCTCCATCAGTGGAGAGGCATTGAGCCACTGCAAGGAGATTGAGGTCTGTTTGTCACTGGTTACTACCACGTAACATTGGTCTCTGCATAATGTTCCAGCCAGCTTTCCCCAGAGCCAAAGGCAGAGCTTATTATGTTTTTCTTCTCCAGTCAAAAAAAACCATTAAGAATTACAAAAATTAACCATAACACAAAATAAAAGTAATAGAGAATTTAAAAAACATACAATCATCCTGATAACTAAAAGAGTTAACGAGATTCAGTGGGTGCCCAGCATGCCCTGGGATGTTCTGTCTTGCCTCTACTGCTCCTATTTGCCAAAAGGGTGCAGGCATATAAGGTCTGGGGTCTCTGCCTGCTGGGCTTTGTCGCCTGCAATGGCCTTGGAGATTCCAGCTGATACATTGCCCTGTTCTCCATCCTGCAGGGATAAGGAGAAGATACTACTTCTTTTTTTCAGAGTTTGTGTCCATCTGGGCCCAAAATGCCTGCTATCAAGAACATTAATTAAAGTACCTAACTCTCACTACTCAATGTAGAGGTAATTCAGGCACCTGCCTCTGGGTTGTGGATTCCCTCCACAGGCTCATGCATCCAGCTTTTGGACATGGCAGCTCTGAGGGCCGTAGCTCCTGGGTTCTTTCTGAAGCTGCCTGAAGATGTTTAAGACCCATAGAAATCAGTAGTAATGAAACACCTCAGAGGTATTCTTCTAGATTGCTTCATGTCCATTCCCACGATACCCTAACCCTTTTCATTGCTTGTGGCTGCCATGCAGACCTTACACATCCAATGAAAAAAAAAAGTAGCAAACTGGTTATATGTCAAGAGACTGTGGCTTCTGAAGTTCGAAATAATCTTTTTAATTCTCCTTTGATTACAGCTTTGTTCATCGTCCAATGCAAGTCAAGTTGCCAGAAGGTCAATATCCAGATACATAATTCCCTGTCACAGATGACATAATGAGTGATTTGGACCTAATAATTCTGTTAGATAAAGATGGAAGAGAAGAAACAGCTCAGTTTATATTTTTTGGAGAAAAATACTTTCATGGGAAAATAATAGAAAACTTACTCTTTACTAGAGAAAATAATGAAATTTTCCTTTTTCTGCATAATTAAGCTAGTCACTGTTTTCATTCCTGTGGTGTATAACATAAATCATTGACAAGCAATTACAATGTAAAACAATCTTTTGAAAGCATTAAGCTAACATAAAACTATTCATTTGTCACATTAAATGAATATTTATCCAAGTACTACAGCTTAGTAGCGTGGCCTCTAGCAATCTACTACATTTTGATACCTCTGAGAAATTATTCTATCCTGACAAATTTCAAAATACCTTAAGAATAAAAATTACACTTCGCGCGTCCCTTACATAAAATGGTATCATCAAAAGCTCCAGTTGCAATCAGACTGTTCGCACATACCTTGGAAAGCAGCTCTCTTTTTTGACTTACCACACTGTTGGGGTACCTATTTTTTGATGTCTTTTGGCAAGGTACCTGTTTTATGCAGTCTCTTGGCTAGTACCAACCATCTCAATGAGGAGGCATAACTGTCTTTTGTGTAATTCCACCATTTCCACCAAACTGATGATTTGAACATTTTTGTTTAAATTGATTCAATGCAAGAGCAGCTTTGGTGACAGAAGTTATAGTCATCCAAGTTTATCAGGAACTGCCTTATTTGCTAACTGTAAGAACTGGACACAGGGAGACCTGCCTGCGATGGAGGGTCCAAAGAAGGGGCAGAGCCATAATGCACCACTGAGGGCTCACAGTGGCTGTGTAGTTGACTCCTGGGCTCTACCTGGGCTGCTGGAGGTAAAGGAAGCGGTAGCCTGGCATCTAAATCCATGCAGGCATAGTCTACAGCTAAAAGCTATTCTGCTGGCAGTACTTGTGGATGTACTCAAGAACCTTCACAGTGGATTACGCTGATTTCTGCTTGAATACTAAAGCTAATGCAGCGTCCAAAATCTGTTGATGTCTTTCCAAAACCCATAGACCCAACTGAAGTAACAATTTTTCAGTATTTTCCATCTCTGTAAAAGCTTGAATCCAAGGGTTTTGAGGCATTAAACAAGGCAAACCACTGGGTAATAGAAACGTATCACCCCATTTTACATGTGAGAAAGTGAATGCATTGATGACTTGCTGAAGGTCCCATATAAAGGGGAAAACAATACCAGTGAGACCCACGTGGCACAAAACCAGGCACTTTTCTCATTATGTCAGGTCCTGCCTCACAAGGACATGGTAAAGATCTTCAGTGAACCAAACTAGCAACATAATCCTTCTGTGACTCTGCTGTTCAAAAAAGAGCGGGCATCATCTCTGCAAGAACCTGGATGAATGTACTCCTGCCTGAACATGATGTCACAGGGTAGCTTGAGCCAGTCTAACTGGATGTGCCTTTCCCACCTCTGTAGATAGTACACGGCAGTGTGAGATCTAAAGGCTACACAGCAGAGAAGAAGAGGAGGGAGCAACTTGGGAAGTAAAATGTGGGTTTGTTGTATCAGGAAAAATGGAAGGGGCGTTAGACTGGAGAAGAGGAAAGTGTGTCAGGAGAAAAAGGAACTGAGAAGGAGAAAAGGGACATGATAAAAGTGGGGAAAAAATATCCAGAGACTCACATTGCATGTATTCTATGACACTTGTGCAAAATGGGAGTCCATTGCACTGAGTGGCTTTGCAGACATGGGAAGGAAAAACTCCACTGCAAGAGGGACTCGGACTCAGTCCTGCATAGAGGGAAATTAAACTGGAAGGGGTAAAAGAACATGAACAGAAGGAGAAGAGTGCTGGAAGAATGTGCTGTGATTATGCAGTATTTGTGAACTGGCTTGGGCTGTAATCATCACAAAAGAGACCTTGGCCTGCAGAAGATAAAAATATTCTGGCCAAGAAGTTGTAGGTTAATCAGTAAAGCATGGTACGCAGAGGCCATATACCCTAAGCACAACTGAATTATCTTTTAGTTCATGCATACACTCACATTTAATTAAGTTATGATATTGTCAAGCCTTTGGCATGCTGCCTGCTGTATAAACATTACTGGCATAGATATTACGTAATTCTGTTACAGACTTATTAATTCAAATGGAAGAGCAGCCAGATATGAAACCAGCTAGAAATCTCAACGGAGAACCACCTATGGGTTAGACAGAGAAACGCAACATGGTGGAAGAGCTTAACAGCAACGTCTCCACTCGCAGGAGCCACCCAAGGTCTATGCCCATCTCTTTAGTGTATTAGCAAACAGCCAAGTCTGTCTTGCATCAGCACAACCACTCGCGATCCTCCCCCCATGAAGAAGAACAGCATTGTCTGAGTTCGAAGGCGCTGCTGTTGGATTATTAGGTTTGTCATAGGTAGGATTCAATTATTTCTGTATTATTTCTGTAAGAGTAATACGAAGAGGCTACAGCTGAGACCAGGCCTCCATTTTACGAAGTACTAGGAAACAGTTTCTTTCTCCAAAGGGGCTTGCAGTTTCAGCTGATGATATGCAGACAGAGGGGAAACAAAGGCATCTGAGATTTTATTATGGTTGCACAGAAATACAGCCAACATGCAGAGACTAATTCTAAATGACACTTTTATATTAGCGAGTATCCAGTTGAAATATAACCATATGCTCTTTCTTGACTGAAATAGAAACAAGGCCATTTTAGACAAAAAAACATAAAAAGTCACAAATAAAATTACAAGAAAATGTATGTTAGAGATATAGAAGTGAATTCCTTGTTTTGCTTTGCTTGTGCATGCAGCTTTTGCTTTACCTATGAAACTGTCTTTATCTGAGCCCACTGATTTTCTCACTTATCACTCTTCTGATTCTCTCCCCCCATCCCGCTGGTGGGGCTGAGCAAGCAGCTGCATGGTGTTTAGTTGCTGGCTGGGATTAAACCACAATACTGGAGTCTTATTTTAGCATCTATAAACCTTAGAACAACGGTTTTCACCCCAAAAATTACACTATAAACCATTCTACATAGAATTGGGTTTTAGCTGCCTCTGTACTTACCTTAAGAAGTAAAGCTGCGTCTTCCAAAGTCTTGTCTGATGCCAGCTCAGGTGCTAGACCAGTTTGCAGTCCTTGGCCTGCCTCACTTCTCTTACCAATTTTCCCTGGCTAATCAGAGCTCTCTTCCCAGGAGGGAAGCCCTGTGTACTGTAATGGATAAACGTCTGAGTTGGTGTCTGTAGTTGAAATCAGATTCCCTAGAGCCAGGGAATCATGTCAAGCAGGCATATAAAAGCTAACATCCATCCATCCTCAGCACCTCAGGATGGGAGTTCACAGGAGTTTAGATTGAGCTTTTGTTAAAACTTATGCTCTTCATCATTCTTTTACCAATAATGTTCTTTTGCGGACATCAAGAGTAAGTTTGTGTATGTCCTACAGGACCTGTAGTGCCAAGTGCTGGAGAAGAGGTAGGCAGCATTTCTGGTATTGCACCGTATGCTAAGGCCATGAAATCACGTCTTCAAAGCAGGACAGAGCATACAGTAGTTACTTGGCTGTGACATGCTCACCAGATTTTCTAATTAACAGGTGTTTTGCTACCTGCTAACCCACAATGTCAAGAGTCTTTTTCACAAGGATTTGTTTTCTGAAACAGTTGCACCTGGACTCTTCTTTTGAAGACCTGTTAGAAACTCAAACATATTTCAAACATGCATTCTAAAGATACAACAGATTTTCCTCTATCACTCTGGATGTTGAGAGAGAAAAGACCTTAAGATGTATGGACTAAAGCAAAATAAATTCAATGCAGTCTTGTTTCTTGCGTTTCTGTTGTTAACTTCCCTCATACAAAGTGTCAATCATTAAATGACACGGAAAAAAATGGATATTTAACTATATTCACTTTTCACATTTTTAATTAATGTATTTTTAACAAAAGCTTCCAACAGATAAAAGTGTCTTAATCTGCTCCTTCTCCTAGTTGTTCGAGGTACTGTTTTAAATTTCTCCCACTGCCGAGCTTTTGTCTCTTGTATCAGCCAAATGTATTTGTACCATTTTTGTTACTTGCTCTTGAAGTTCTTTTCNGAAGGCTGCTCTAAGGTCTCCCCGGAGCCTTCTGTTCTCCAGGCTGAACAATCCCAACTCTCTCAGCCTGTCTTCACAGGAGAGGTGCTCCAGCCCTCTGATCATCTTCATGGCCCCCTCTGGACTCTCGCCAATGGCTCCATGTCTGTCTTGTACTGAGCACCCCAGAGCTGGCTGCAGTACTCCAGGTGGGGTCTCACAAGAGCGGAGTAGAGGGGCAGAATCACCTCCTTTGACCTGCTGGTGATGCTGATTTTGATGCAGCCCAGGACACAGTTGGTTTTCTGCGCCATACGTATATGTGTGTGTGTATGCTACGTATCTCTAGCAACTCCCTGTTGTCAGTGATGAACTGACTGTTGTCTGAGAACAAATGAGCTAAAATATCTTGCGTGGCTGAAACTGATATATTTGCATTAACGCATTTAAATTTTAATGCAACTGCATTTTTATTTCCCTTCTTTTAAAAGCTGTTTATACAAACTCAAAAACTCAATCAATTCTGCACTCAAACTGCTGTCACACCAAAGAAACAAACCAAAACCCATAATCATTCTATCACATTGTTTCAAAAGTCCCCAAATTGACTTTTATAAATAAATCAGGTATCTTTTAAAATTCCTGGCACATACAAGGTTTCTTCACTATTTCATCAGCCCTTTACTCTGGGACAAATTATTGCCTTCATCTGACATTAGTTTCTTCCCTCTTTTAACTGAAGAATTGTCTCAGAAGATAAACTTATTTTCTGATTCATTAAAGGCTTTTACATGACCAAAGTTACATAGCTCTATGGCCAGCATATCTGATTTTACCCAAGCCAACTGAAAACAATGTGCTTCCACTGCAACGAGCAGTTTCCTATCGTCTCTTTTTTATCCTGAACGGTGACTGAAAGATAAAAATGATTTCTGCAAGTAGGAGCTGCCTGACTGACCCAGTTTAAATACAAATAAATATCCTACTGTACTTTAGGGAAAACATTCTAAATTAACCAGGACAATAATTTAAAGATCCTAATAAGCAATTAGGCAGAAACAATATCAGAAAGATCAGTCTCTTTGTAATATGTTGCTTCCACTCACATGAGAATTTTAATTATGGTATAACAAAATACACAGCTGAAGTACAGCCTTTACCCACACACAATTGTACTATACAAAATTAATCCAATACATATTCCTAATGTTGTACAGGGAGCTAATTAATTGTAGATCACGTAACTGTCACAAAATGCTTTTATGTAGGTAGTAAACACTTCTTGCTGAGGATATTACTCTATTCAGGAGACAGAGTTTGAACTTAATACATGCAGGAAAATTCCATTTCTCTTACAAAGAGACCAGTGACCTCACCAAATAAGCAGTTCACTGTACCTTTCCCAAAAGCTGTCAGTGAAGATGAGGAGCACACCATACAATCAGCTGATGCACAGGCTGAGAATCCACTTGCCTGATGGCAGCAGCGATAAATTACAGAAAACTACGCTGCTGAAGCTGAGAAAATACAGGATATTCACTTTAACAGAGAAAATATTTCCAAGGTAGTACTTTCAGATTTTTGCTGTTTCAAATGCAAACTCAAAGTAATTTTAATAGGTAGTAATTTAAATATATCAAAAACCACTCTACAGTGAAAAACAATGAATGCAATTTTAAACTACATATAGGTACTTACACATATATAAACTGCAGAGGAAAACACAGGTCTATCCTTAAGATACTCTATACAGTGTGTGTGCATATATATAAAGACATATATGCAAGTCTACATGTATAAATATATATGTAATAAATGTATACAATTCTTATAGAACATAATATATTACGTTGTTAAAATATTACATATACAGCATACGATATGTATCATTGGATGATATATAAAATCTGTAATCATATTTATAAAGATCACTTGTATTTTTTGTTAGTCTTTTTTTGCAGTTCCTCAGCACAGCAGTCCTTTCTGCACTGGTTACTAGGATTGCTGTCTACAATGCCTTAAAACCAAAACCAGCAGTACATTGATATTAAGGCAAAAATTGCAAACATTGGTGAGAGCAGCCATTAGTAAATTCATGGGCCAGAAGCATTAGCTGCAACATCGGGAAAAAAAAATCAAAACTAATTATCAGTCATGAAATTGAAAGTTTACTATTCAGTGGTATCAAGTAGCAATACCACACAACTGAGTTAATTCAAGAAATAATGACGCATCTTAGGAGCCATTACAACAGGAGCATGTCCTCTCCTCCTCTGATCAAAGCAGGGTCACCTTGAACAACCAAATCACCGCTGGCTGTTCGAAAAGCAGCAGTTGTACGAATGCACTGTGCTCTGCCAAGCTCTTCCTTCAGCTCATGTGTTTTTATGAGAAAAAAAAGACACACTGAGACACACTGTCCAACTCCAGCCTTTGCCATCCCTTAGCACTGCTGTATCAGTGGAAGGGTGACAAACATGCCCAGCCTGGGCAGCCAACAGTTCCTGCAGGCACAGGACGCACAGGGCACGGTCGAGCAGAACGGGCGAGTGGGTAACCTGTACCTGACTAGGTAACACTGTAGCCTTGCATTTGAAAATACCTATCTTCCCACAAGCATTAAAGCTCACACTATTGCAATTTAGACCAAATGATGAGACACTCTGACGTAGAATACACCAATATTATGTTACAGTTATGTCAAGAAACATTAAATTAGAATTGCAGGAAGAAACCAGGGAGTGTCTTTGTCCTGGCAGAAAGACTTGAACACAACTAGTCTTACAAGGGTCCACAGAGTGGGCAGCTGGTCCAGACCTTTTTTTCATCTAAAGGACGTCACTAGGAACACACAGTTTTTTCTTCCCATAAATTGTTTCAGAAATAACAAAGAAGCATTAGGCAAGTGTTTCAGTAATCTCACCTATGTCTGGATCTAAATAATAGTGAGATTAAAAAAAATAACTGAGAAAGGTAGAACCATAAATAGACAACACAAAATCAGAACACAGAATAACCCACTTTTTATTTCAATAAAGAAATTAAAATCAATCTTAGCAGAAAGAGGAGTCATACATAGTATCTGGCCATAAAACCCTGTAGGTACAGCACAAGAAAATAACATATTACAAAAAATGACTTTTTAAAAACAAAAAAAATAAAAAATTAACTCAAGACTCAAGAAGAATTCAGAATTTATTTTTCATGCCTATATTTTCTGTAGAGTGTAGAGCAATCCAAAATATCCATACTCTGGAGGAATGTGAAGCACAAATTAGCACATCCAGCCACCTGCAGAATTAGGCAGCAGTTAAGGAGGGAAGTCTGAATCACTGTTTCAGACTTGGTTGTATCAATTCCGCCCAAGAACCACTTTTCTTCTTCGTAGAATGCAGCACTTGTAAAGCTCCAACAAAGACATGGTCTACATTCACTTGAATAGCTATCTTTTCCTTCCTATCTTGATTCTCTTTGCAGATCATGTCTTTATTGCAATGTCTTGGATAAACATGATTGTTTAAAGGTGAGCTGTTGCCTGGATGTTTCCAAGAACATATTAATTGTGTCCTGCCCATGGCAGGGGGGTTGGAACTAGATGATCTTTAAGGTCCATTCCAACCCAAACCATTCTGTGATTCTGTGAAATTTACCTTTGCTGCTACATCTACGATTTCTTGTCTAAGATCAGCATATTTGATTAACATCAGTGCATTTGATCCCATAGTAACAACACACATCTTGCATAGGTTTACAGACTTTGTGAAAGCCTAAGAGTGAATTCATATCATCCACTTTTCAAAGCTACACATTTTCACATCAAATGGCACCAGTCTCTTGTCACACAGCTGCAAATTGTCTTGAACACAGTTTTACCCCCTGAAGTTCCTAATCCACTCTAACAATTTTTATGTAAGATACAAAAGGGTTTAAACATGACCATATGTACCAACTAAAATGCATTTATTCACTTTTGACAATCTTTTAATTGAAGACCAAAACTTTTAAATGTTTAACATGACTACTAGCCACAGCCTCTGCTTGGAAAGGCTCATGTGGAGTAGAGCTTGTGTATTTACAGTTTCTTACCCTTTAGGATCCAGGTACATGGCAATGGTCATGTCTAGGACACTATACAGAAAACAAAACAGATAAAGGAATGGAGCTCTGGAAAAGGAACCTGAGGGCCAGAGGGCTTCTAGACGTAACTGGGAAATAGATAAAAGAGTGATGGGAGACCAGGAAAGGTCAAATCATCTGCACTGGACTGGGCCAGCAACCTGAACTCGTGAGCTAAGCTGGAGCTATGCTGGATCAGTATTTCTAAAAATGGCAGAAACACTAAGGTATTAAGACTGTATTCTGAGGAAATGCAAGGAAGCCAGTGTTATGGGCACATGTCGATACAGAGCTCAATTTTTTATATAAGGGAAAGTTTGATGGTGAAATAAAAAAAAAAATCTTTGAGCTGCGAGATTACATTAACTTATCTGTACACGCTAGCAATATTTATTTCAATAGGTGCCTCTACAGTACGCAAATGCCCAGAAAAACATTCTGATAACTTTAAGACAGATCATTCACATTCATAAGAAGTCAGAGTGTCTTGCTGGCCTTTTAGCAGCATGCTCTTAGCTGATAATTCCATAACTATACAGCTGCTCTTTCCCACAGTGGTAAAAGCAAGCATAAAAATTCTGTTTGCACTGACACTAAACAACCAGACTCAAGTGGCTCTTCACAAAGCATTGCCATCACCTAACCTTATTGCTACCTAAGGTTAAAAAAAAAAAAAAAAAAGATATATTAATCTTATTTTTCAAATACCTCAGTGTAAATCCAAGACATGGAAAAAATCATAATGTGAGGAAATTCTTTCTGGACTGTTAGAAACTATGCTTATATTTCATGGAAAGCTAACGAAAACAAACTCATTTTTCTAACCTTTCTCATTAGATCTGGTCCTGAAAATTATCACATTCCTGGCAAGCAAGCCAAGTGTATTTTTCTAATTTAACAAAATTGGTTTGTCCTCTACTTATGTGCAAGCACAATATTATAAATAATTACATTAATACTTTTCAAACTCTTTCCAATGAGAAAAATTCTGCTTTGAGACATTGTCACCAAGCAAAAATAATTCATCTCTAACATGAAGTTAATTCCTTTATACCCAGAAATCTCGATCTGAAAATACTCTCTTTATCTCACCTCATATTTGCAGTTCATTTCATTGTCCCAGCAAAAAAAGCTGGCAATTTATATTGGCTGGTACCGCTGCAGTTGATGGTGTCCTCAGTGACTGGTGAGGACTGGCACATACTGGACCAGTTAACAGCCAGCCAGCCATGGAGCTCAGTACTCTCCAGCCCCTTGTACTCTGAATAGCCTCGTTACTCTGCCGACTTCCAAAGCCTGTGGGAGAACAAGTCTCTTCTTTCAGCTTGGCAACACTTCTAGTTATCTCAGGTCTTAAGCACCCTCATGTGCTTGCCCAACTGGGATTATAATACACTTCAGGTAGAACAGAATAAAACGGAGTCAACTGAAACAGTTAAAAATATCCCATCCCAGCAAATGATACCATGACATGTTCCCTGAATAGCCTTTCTTGGCCTCCATGGAGCGCCAATTATTTATCACAACTTGTATCTCATAAAAAAAAAAAAGCAGCAGTCTGGAATACTTGACTTACCATTTGTATATCAATTATTCTATATTTCTGTGAACTTCAGATTTGAAGTTACTGAACATCTAATTTAACCCCTGTGGAGTCTGGTGAGAAGAGTTACTGCTTCACTGATTTGCAATTTTGGAGGAAAAAAGCAAAAACACCAAAAACTATGATTAACATGCAAGATGAGAGAGTCACTGAAATGGAAACAAAAGTATTAATCAGAACTGGTAGAAGTAGGAAAGTTTAACAGCATATTTTAATTCAGAATTATCTACAGTGAAACACCAAAACTTGTGTAATATTGTAAAATTCATATCCTTCTCTCTCTAAACCTTTTCTTTATCTTTATAACAAGGCATAGCTTCAATGGTTACACTACAAGTAGATTCTCCTTTACTCAGAATACAGGGTGCCATGTCATGCACAAACCTGAATTCAGTGAAAGTCTATGTTTAACTTGTAGGGCAGAAATGAACTCTTTTCATAGTTGTGAAAATCATTCTGTTTGGTATGACTTATTCTGCTCAATACATTTCCTTACATTTAGATGGGCCATAATGAATCTATGACTTCTAGAAAGAAAAGTGAGAGGTAATGGCACAAAATAGGATTTGTTTTGAAAAAGAACACCAAATATTCTAAAGGTGCACTCAAGATATACAGATCTCCAGAAATTTGAATTCACTGTAAGACAATAAAATATTCTGTCTTCAGATATTACCAGTCTATCTGGAAAAAAGTAAATAGGTTTTGTTTTGTTTGCTTTTATCTTCCCCCCATGTGACTTAGTGTCTAGGACAGTACAGATGTAAGTGCAAGTCTAGGAAAGTTGAACTGCTGTTTGGCTCATAACTATTGCAGAGGAAAAAAATACAAAAAGAACTGTTAAAAATCAAATCCTAAGTTACATATAGGTAGCTTTAATTAACAAAGATTGTAAGTGAAAAGGACATTAAATACTTTTAAGCTCATTCCCTGCAACAAACTGGTTTTGCACAGATGTAGTTCCTAGACTACTAAGATTCAGACTTCTTCAGCCTGCTATTACACAAAGTGTTGTACAAACACTTGCACCATATAGTAACAGCAAAGGGATTGTACCAATTCTCCTGGCTTTATTCATCCATCTGAGAATAAAAATACTATTTTTGTAAGAGGAAAGGCAGTATAATAATTTAAGCTTCAGCATAAATGAGGTATGGAAACATATTTTTATATATTAAACACTTGTTTATTAGTTAACATTATTGCAGCTCTGCTCCCTGTTCCTAGCATGGGTAATTCTTGAAGTGTAAGAACCAAAGGTGTGGAGAAGCAAAAAAGCATGTGACCAGCTTAGATTTTCACTCATAATTCCTTCAGTGAGGAAACATGTATCTTCCTTAAGATGATAAAGATTGTAAATTTTAAAAAGGTGAAAATCAGACTGTTAGTTTAAATAAGGAAAAACATGTTTTATTTACATGCGTGCACTTATTCCTACACTCTAAATTATGTAGACTAACAGCGTAAGAACTTTGACAATTTTCTTTTTCCTATAAGCATTCTTATCTTGAATGTGAATGCTGTTTCACTGGACTCTCCTGCTTAGAACAAAAATTATCCCAATATGCAGAATCCTCAGGTGTGACTGGAATACCAGATGCAACTAAATCTTCAAAAGTCAATAATGTAAACTGTGGTTGGTTAGGCTCCACGGAACATACCTAAGGAAAATATATATTAGTATTACATGAATCAATTACATGAACCATTGTCACTGTCCCTAATTTAGCCTATACAGTAACTAATAAAAGCATGTAACAGGCCGCACAGAAAAAGCAAGTTTTTCTTTGAAAACTGAAAGAACGAGGGGGAGAGTGCTGCAAATACCACTGAATGAGTGTTTAAGTCCAAAAAAAAGGAAGAAAAAGCCCACCAACAAAATGTAGTTTATTCTCCAGCAGACATGATTATTTGAGATGATACCGCGAGGATTTATTCCACTAGAGGTGTGCCTATTGCTACTTTTCCTAATACCAACAATCACTGGAGTTGTGCATGCTTCTTTCAAACTCATGCTATTTAAGGACACATGGTCACAATCAACTCGAATGTTAAATCCAGATGAAGTGCAGACTGAGATACTGAAGATGAGACTGTCACGGTCTCTGCAGTAGTTCCATCATTTCAAGAAAATTCACATTTCAAAGAAAAAAGGTTTGGGTTTTTTTAAGCACATATTACTGCGCAGCCTGCTGTATGCTATCTGCAAGTGTAATTCTTTCCAAACAGCAGGGCAAATAGTACAGCTGCATGAATCAAACATGAATATAGCTGATCTTTCTAAATTCAGCATTTGCTGAAGCAACATATTCTTAATGCTTAATATTTGACAGAATTCAGCAGGCTACTCTGCAGTGGGGTTATTCTGCACATCACACAGACTGAGACATTTTTTGATGCAGGCTAAAGTACTGCTAATTTCTTGGGGAGCAAATACTGATGCCTGGTAATCACTGAATGGCTGAGATTGGAAAGGAGCTCTGGAGGTCATCTTGTCTGAACACCCTGCTTGAGCAGGGCCACCTAGACCCAGTTGCCCAGGACCACAATCAGATGGCTTTTGACTATCACCAAGCATAGAGACTCTACTACAACCTCCCTGAGCAACCTTGGTCACCCCTCACAGGGGAAAAAAAAAAAAAAAAAGTGTTTCCTGACTTTCAGAGAGACCCTCCTGTGTTTCAGCTTGTGCCCATTGCCTCTGGTCCTGTCACTGGGTGCCACTGAAAAGAGCCTGGCTCTGTCCAGTTTGCACCCCCTCCACCCCTTCAGGTATTTAGATACATTACCAAGATCCCCCCTGAGCCTTCTCTTCTCCAGGCAGAACAGTCGCAGCTCTCTCAGCCTTTCCTCATAGGAGAGATGCTCCAGTCCCTTTATTTTATTTCTGGCTCTTTGCTGGACTCTCCCCAGTATGTCCATGTCTCTCTTGTACTGAGAAGCCCAGAACTGGACACAGCACTCCAGATGTGGCCTCACCAGTGCTGAGTAGAGGGGAAGAATCACCTCCCTTGACCTGGTGCCAATACTTTGTCCAACGTAGCCCAGGATACCATTACCCTTGTTTGCTGCAATGGCCCATTGCTGTTTCATGTTCAATCTGACTGTCCACCAGGACCCCTAGTGCCTTTTCTGTCAAGCTGCTTCCCAGCTGAGTGACCATCTGCATGTCCAGGTGCCTGGGGTTATTCCTCCCCAGGTGCAGGACTTTACACTACTCCTTGTGAACTTCAGGAGGTTCCTGCCAGCCCATTTCTCCAGCCTATCAAGGTCCCTCTGGATGGCAGCATGACTGTCTGACATATCAGCCAATCCTCCCAGTTTTGTGTCATCAGCAAACCTGCTGAGGGTACACTGCACCCTCATCAAGGTCATTAATGAAGATGTTAAATGGGACTGGACCCAGTTTTGACGCCAGGGGTAAACCACTAATTACCTTCATGCCACTGATCATCACACTCTGGGCCCAACTGTTCAGCCAGTTTTCAGTGCACCTCACTTCCTGCTTATCCAATACATACATCAACAGTTTCTCTAGGAAGATCTTATGAGAGACAGTGTCAAAGGTAGAAGGTACTGAAGTCAAGATAGATAATATCCACTGCTCTCCCATCATCTACTAGGCCAGTCACTTCATTGTACAAGTTTACCATGTTGCTCAAGCATGACTTTCTCTTGGTGAAGCTATGCTGACAAGTCCTGATGTTTTCCTTGTCCTTGATGTGCGTGGAAATGGTTTCCAGAATTAGTTGCTCCACCACCTTTCCAGAGATCGAGGTGACGATGACGGGCCTGTAATTCCCTGGGTCCTCCTTCTTAAAGACCAGTCTTTGGGCACTTTTCTCAGTTGCCATGATCAACCAAATATTATTGACAGTGGTCTTGCGATGATATATGCCAGCTCTCTCAGCACTGTGGGTGCATTCCATAAGGGCTCATGGACCTACATACATCCAGTTTGCTTAAGTATTCCCTGACCTGATACTCTTCCTCCAAGGGTACATCTTCCTTCCTCCTTCCCCTCTAGTCTCTGGGACCTGGGATTCCTGAAGGCTAGTCCTGCTAATAAAGACTGAAGCAAAGGCGGCATTCAGTACCTTGACCTTTATTCACGTCCTGCATACTCAGGGCCACTATCTCACCCAGCAAAGGGCCCGCATTTTCCCTAACCTTCCCTTTGTCTCCTATGCACTGGCCTTCTTGTTGGCTTCTAGAAGCCCTTCTTGTTGCCTTGAACATCCTTGGCCAGACGGAATTTCATTTCGCTTTAACTTTCCTAACTTCATCCCTGGATATTCAGTGTTTCTGTATTCCACCCAGGTTACCCATTCTTGCTTCCACCCTCTGTAGGCTTCCTTTTTGTGTTTGAGTTTGGCTAGGAGCTCTTTGTTTATCCACACAGGACTCTTGGCATTTTTGCCTGACTTGAGCAAAGTTATTGGGATGGAACTCTCTTGAGCTTGAAGGAGGTGATCCTTGAATATTAAGCAGCTTTCTTGGGCCCCGATTCCCTCTGAGGCCTTATCATAGAATCATTCAGGTTGGAAAGGTTCTTTAAGATCATCAAGTCCAAACATTAACCCAGCACTGCCAAGTCCACTACTAAACCATGTCCCTAAGTGCCACATCTACACATCTTTTAATAACTCCAGGGACAGAGACTCAACCACTTCCCTAGGCAGCCTGTTCCAATGCTTGACAAACCATTTTGGTGAAGAAATTTTTTCCTACTATCCAACCTAAATCTCCCCTGGCACAACCTGAGGCCATTTCCTCTTGTCCTATTGCTTGTTATTTGGGAGAAGAGACTGACACCCACCTCACTACAATCTCCTTTCAGGTACTTGTAGAGAGTTATACGGTCTCTTCTCAGCTTCCTTTTCTCCAGGCTAAACAACCCGTTCCCTCAGCTGCTCCTCCTAAGACTTGCACTCTAGACCCTTCACCAGCTTTGTTGCCTGTCTTTGGACACACTCCAGCTCATTATCCCACAGAACTCTTCCAACCAGGTCTTTCAGGAGGCCAAAGTCTCCTCTCTTCAAGTCCAGGGTTGTGGGCCCTCCTCCCAGCCCCCAGGATCCTGAACTCTACTATCTCATACTCACTGCAGCCAAGGCTGCCTTCAATCTTCAAATCGCCAACAAACCCCTCCTTGTCAGTGAGTAAGAGGTCCAGCAGAGCACCTTTTTTCATTGGCTCCTCTATAATTTGGAGGAGGAAGTTGTCATCAATAGACTGCAGGAACCTCCTGGATTACTTATGTCCTGTTGTATTGTCCCTCCAGCAGATACTGGGGTGGTGGAAGTCCCCCATGACGATCAGGGCCTGTAAACGTGAGGCTGCTCCTATCTGTCTGTAGAGGACCTGATCTGCTTGTTTCTTCTGGTCAGGTGGCATATAGCAGACATTCACTATAAAGTCACCTTGACCTGTCCTCTCTTTAATCCTAACCCATAAGCTCTCAGCTGGCTCCTCATTCATCCCCAGGCAGAGCTCCACACACTCCAGCTGCTCTCTCACATAAATGGCAACTCCCCTTCTGCATCTTCCCAGTATATCTTTCCTAAAGACCTTGTACCCCTTGATCGCAACACTCCAGCCATGGGAGACATCCCATGATGTCTCCATAATCCCAACAAGACTGCAGCCCTGCACACAGATCTCTAACTCACCATGTTTATTTCCCATACTCCATGCACTAGTGTACAGGCACTTTAGAGAGGCACCCCAGCATGTTGAGTTCCTGGAGAGGGTGTGGATGATTTGTCCATAATGGTGCCTTGTAGGCACTTGCTTGCTGACATGGAGGTGACCCCACTTAAGGCCCATTTCGTTATTTTGTTATCCCTTCCTGTCACGTCAAGGAAGGTAGGTCAATAAGTAGGTGAAAGAGCAAAAATGTCTACTCTTCACTTCAGCATTTGAGCAGTAAGTTACTGTTAGGAGTAAATGGAGAGACAACAAAATGGTTTGTGTTTGTTGTAACAGCACAGCAAAACTCAAAAGTTATCTAATGCAGAGGGAAAGCAAAAGTTAATTGAGCTGCCTGTCACTTTATATCCTCACACAAGTGACAGGGTGTTGATACATTCTTGTTCATCTGGCATTTCGGAGACAGGATGAAGCTGCAGGAACTGTGCCTAGAGCCATGCAAATGACATCACAGATGCAAACCAAATATGAACTGAGCGTCAGAGACAAGTAGATTGTTAGCAGACCTAGTCTGAACTTCAGCACATGCTTGTCTGAAGACAAGTGTGCTCTGATTGAATTAATCACAAGTCCTGTGAAATTTAGCAAGTGATAGACAAAAAGATATTTTATAGCCAACATAGGAATTATAAAGAATGATAAACTTGGCCATCTTTCATTGAGACCTGCCTCAGATAACTGTTCAGATCTAGGTAAGAGTGCAGATAAATGTTCTTTCTCTTCAAGCATACAGCAATCACTAGCAGACATTTTGTTAAGATTCTTGACACTAGAGAATTTAAATTATAGTACTTTAAAGTAACAATTGGTCTTTCCTGTGAATTGTAGGTACTTGATATCAGGTTGGGAAGAAAGCTCACTGAAAGTAAATGTTCTGCAAAGACATAATAAATTACTCCTGTGATAGCAGAGAGGGAACAGAAACAGCACTGACATCCTGAAGCAACTGCATAATGTCTACACACTCACATTCCTGTTAGAAGGAGTCCTGAAAAGGCACAATGCAATACTACAGAAATTTTCACTTCATTTTCATATTGGGGAGTCACAGAATGCTCACTTGTCCTATCTAAAATGACCTTTCTTCAGTGAATTGAGCTAATGAAATTTAGGTCATCACAGATTTAGTCAGTGGACAGGTAGGCCTTTGAGATTTTTCTTGGTTCAAAGACTTCATCATGACTTTTGATACCATGCCTATTTTTCCTATGATAATTTTAAGATGTGTGACAGTGAAGGTGAAGGTCAATACTTAAAAATCCTGGATTTTTGTGGAATACTTTGGTTAGTGTCTTCAGAAACAATGCCCTCCTTTTCATCTCAGACTGACATTTATCAGTATTCCTGTAGGAGGGATGATACACAGCCCCACTGTGAACTTAAGTATGTCCTGTCAAACAGAATGCACATATTTTCTTAAAGAATATTTGAGGACTGATTTACCACAGTAAATCCTCGAAGGTAGTTTATACATCTGTTTTTTAATCTAATCAATAGTAGTTAAAAGGCCTGCCTCTCTGTTATCCATGAACACAAACTCATACTTTATGACCATGATAGATGTGTATATGACCACTTTCATCCTCTTATCCATTCATATACTATTTTTTTTTCTAGTTCCTGGCAGATTTTTTTTATAAACAACAGAAAACAACTTACTCATTTGCTTGTGAGCAACTAAAACACCACAGGCAAACCTGGCAATTTGTCACACTTCACTGACCGTCTGGCTACTTTGGCTACAACTTGCCAGTCTGCCTCAAATTCGACTTACATTGCTATTTTCACGACCCAGGTCTTTGTTAAATTACACAGAAAATCCTGAAAAGCTTTTAAGTAGCTTTGTTGCTTCTCTCAATAGAGAGACCACATGGAATGAAGACTAACACTGCTGTTCTTCCCATCTGTTGGTTGTTGCTGCTTGTCTCAAGGGTTATCTTGTCATAATGGTGTTTGAGAGATGGATCTGCTCTGGGATACATGCACTGACAGTCCCCCATTAAAATCAACTTGGTGAGGTGCTGTACTAGTTTAGCAGTCCAGATTGGTTCACTGTCTCTGTTTCCCTCACTGTGAAAACCATCTTTCCCACATGAGTACTAGCAGGCTGTGACAAAAAAATCACTTAATCTTCTCTTGAATGAACACACTGAAAGCTATAACACATACATTCCAGATTTGACAGTATCTGTTGCTGTCCTCTGAAACCATTTCTCCTTCCCAGACCTTTCCTGAAATAGGCATCACAGAACTAGAGCTAACAATCAGTAACAATCTGATTAATGCTGTGAGTAAGATAAGCTTTGTCCTTGGCCCTACATCTGAGATAACACACTTCTAGCTACAGCATCAGACTAAGTTTATGTTCAAGTGATTAGTTACCAAGACCTGAAAACATTTCATAATTTCTTACATCAGAATGCTTCTGTCCAAATCCCTCCTGTTTCCCGAGAGCCACTGCGACATGATGATCGTCATCTAACCGGGTTTCCTAATAAAGATGAAAAATGGCAATGTAAATGCATTTTCTTTACTCTGCTTCCAGTAAAGACTACATAAATGCTTAGAATATGGTTCAGAACAATAGCAGAAAATAATTTTAAATGCTTTAAAATAATGACATTCAGAAAGCAATAATCCTTTTTAGTTTTGTTGGAGAGCTCAAGGATGCAGATGCAGGGCTCAACTGCTTACTACAGGTTACCATCATCTCACCCATTTGTAGATATTTGTACTCAAGTTTGTGACCTTAGCATTCCTTTACCAGTCCCTTCTAAGTCACAAGCAATTTTCCAATGAGATGAACTGTGAACTTCTGGGGGATATGCCGAAAAACAATGACGTAAGTGTAAACTTAAAGCAATGACTCTCTCACTGGTGGCTTCAGACAGCATGTAATATTACAACTTCAAATTTCTGACACAGCAATCTGAGCACTGGTCTGTGTAAATATCAATCAGTTTTCCTCAAAAAATGTTTTTAAATATATAACTATATATTTAGTAATATAGTTTATGTATTGAATAGTTTTGTTTAAAAGTCTTTTCCTCTAGGAAGACTAAGAATTCATCCTAAACAATTCATTTCAAAAAAAACCCCACTTTTATATAGATTCTGAATAATGTTTATTCCATGGTCAAGTCACAATCCTGTTGGTTTACATATATATGGGAGGGAAATAATGATTATCAATGGGGGAAAATAATGTTTTCCTTGTTTCTTTATCCAAAAATTTTCACATAATTTCTGCAGAAACTTTCCAAAATAGAAATCAAGAATGACAAGAAATTTACCTAGAAAAATGCACAATTCAGATATCACCATTACTCTGAGAATCAGCTAGTAGTCTGGATATTCTCTTGGGAGGTATGACTGAACCTCCAATTTCCACTTCCTTGGGAAATACTCTAACTGCACTATATTATAATATAAACAAAGCATCATGATGTCCTTCTACTTCCTCAAACATGTTGTTGGTTGCCTTCCCCTCACCCCCCCCGCCCTTTAAACTAAGCAAAATGTCTTTTAAAACAATGCTGTGTCCTAGTTTTCAGCTGGGATAGGGTTAATTTTCACAAGAAGCTGTGAGGGGACACAGCCAGGACAGCTGACTCAAACTATCCAAAGGGATATTCCATACCATATGATGTCATGCTCAGTATATACGGGGGGCTGGCCGAGGAGGGGGGTTGCTGCACAGGACAGGCTGGGCATCAGGCACAAGGTGGTGAGCAAACTGCATTGTGTATCACTCATTTTGTATATTCTTTTATAAGTATTGCTGTTGTTATTTTCCTCTCCCTTTGCTGTTCCAGTAAACTATCCTTATCCCAACCCACAAATTTTACCTTTTTCTTCCAATTCTCCTCCTCATCCCACCTTGGGGGAGGAGTGAGAGAGCAGCCGCGTGGTGCTCAGCTGCTGGCTGGGGCTAAACCACAACAGCTGTCAATCTGCCTTAAGCTTCTCAACAGTTCATCTACTATAAAGGATTTTCAAAGATTTCAGTTGCAAGGATACCATTTCTGTGATTCCCACACAGCCCTGTATATAGAAAAAAGTGCCAAGATGCCCAGCTCAGATCTACTCAACCCAACTCAGGCAAGACAGCAGTTGCTCTAGTCATGTGTAGCAGCAGTACAACTATAAGGTTGGGGGACTTCACTGGCAAAGATGTGGGTGTTTGGCAGATAGGTGCTGGTGTGGGAGTAGAACTGTGTTTTTACTTTGATCTCTTCAGCACCAAAACTGTGCCTATTTGACAGATTTAGAAGTAAACTTTGTCTCTCACCTATTTAAAAACAAAAAAAACAAGCTCATGCTGTTTTACCTTTCTGCAAAGCGCTACTAAGAAAACAACTATTCCAATTCTGTCTAGATTAGGAGAAATATTTAATGCACATGAGAAACACTAACAAATCTGCAGTGTAAGTGGTATTTCCCACAACTGCAAGAGCTACAGGTATACTTAGTATGAAGTATTTTACTAGGTTTCCCGTTCCTTTACTAAGGTACAAATCTGAAAATAAGTCAAGCATAAAGAATACTACCTCAATTTTGATGAAATCTAACCATTTGTATGCATCATGCACATTTATATAATGTCCTCAAAAATAAGAGACTATGAAAATCAGATGTTTGATCAAGTGTTGCTCAACAATTTATATAGTTCTAGGGTGGCAGTATTTTGTGTTGATCTAGGTGGAAAAATGACTACATCTTGTTTTTCATCACTTCATTTTCCCCCTTCTTTCATTTTTTGTGCATCCAAGAGGTTAAAGACCGATGAAAACAAAGGACACAGCACAGCACATTCATCAGTGGCCTACATTTGTAATCAGAAGTTTGCAAAGAACTCTGTTATAGCATTAAGTTAAAGGCACAGGAATTTCTTTTTGTGAAGTGAACTTATGGATTGCTTCTTGTTTGTGCAACAAAAAACATATTATAAATAAAGTATTTTACATATTGGTAATAAAATAGGGGTTTTTGTCAGCTCAAAGCTGCATTTAACAGGCAGTGGCTCTTTAGATAATGGGGACCATTCCCCTACAAAGACCCTGTCCAATGGATAATGAATTCATAAGGTTACAACTCACATATCCTCAGTGATCACAAAAAAATTTTCAGCATCTTAAAATAAAACATAACAAAGTATGTCCTTAATTTTATCTTTGCTGCTTCAGAGAAATGTAAATCCAAAACAAATACAGAAGGAAAGGAGATCTTTCCTGACCCCTACCAGTGGCCAGCAAAAACCTTCAGGTATGGAGTTAATGAAACATACTGAAACCATAAAAACCAGTGAATCAGCTGGCTTCTCCATTCATCTGGAGATGTTGCTATACCAGCTCATGAATAAATCCAACTTCTTAAATGGAAACAGATGATTAAACAGAAAGAGAAAGATGACAGCTGTACAAAAATTTCTCTGAGGTAAAGGAGGGCTACTGCGTCCAGCTCTGGGGTC
>VXBL01000987.1:0-107461 GCA_013400195.1 Aramus guarauna | reverse complement strand
CTGACTTCCTCTTTGTCAGGATGATTGGNTCAGGATGATTGGTCCTGAGCTTGGAGGAAGTGACCCTTAAATATTAGCCAGGTGTCTTGGGCCCCTTTTCCTTCCAGGGCTTTGTCCCGTGGTACTCTACCAAGCAGATCCCTGAAGAGGCCGAAGTCTGCTCTCCTGAAGTCCAGGGTAGTGAGCTTGCTGTGTGCCCTCCTCACGGCCCTGAGGATCTTGAACTCCACCATTTCATGGTCACTGCAGCCACAGCTGCCCTTGAGCTTCACATTCCCTACCAGGCTCTCCTTGTTGGTGAGAACAAGGTCCAGCATGGCACCTCTCCTCATGGGCTCCTCTACCACTTGGAGGAGAAAGGTGTCATCAACACATTCCAGGAACTTCCTGGATTGCTTGTGCTCTGCTGCGTTGTCCCTCCAACAGATGTCAGGGTGGTTTTCACCTGACCATAGCTATTCCGAGGAGTACCTCCCCACCTGCCAGTCTATTTCTTTGCCTCACAGCAGAGCTCCTGGTTAATGAGTGTGCCCATGAAAACACAGCCTATGTCAAGTAACATATTCATCCTTTGATAAACAATGCTTGTGTCAATTTTAATTTTTAATCTTTTTTTTTTTTAATAAAAAGTCACGTGAGTTCTTCAAATAACACAAAACATAGTATGTAGCTCTCAGTCATAAACAGTTTGAAGGGATTACGATATTTTTCTTGGCACTTGCAAAACATAATTGTATCTGCATCAGCAGATACTTATTTAGCCAAATGTGAAGGCAAAATATGCAATCTGCAAATGCATGCTCTTGTGAAAAAGTCATTGCAGAAGAAGGGCCCTTAAGAAAAGAAAAAGGAGAAGGAGAAAGAGAGTCAAACTCTAAGTTACAAACTTCTACTGAGAAGCACCATTTAAAGTTTACATGTTGGAACTAGAGTTCAAAGATACGTACCCCAAGGGCAATAGTCCTAATGGAAATTTTTTTAGGATGTTTTGTATTAGCCTGATCTTAAGTACATTTCTAGATGAGTCAACCTTATTGTAAGACGATGTTTTCTTACTTCAAGACTATTAAAAATAGGCATGTGCCACCTTGCCTGCATGCTCTATAAGTTCATACCTGCTTAACTAAAGAAAAGCATTAAATTTACTGTTTATAAAACAGATGATGTTAGGACTCAGACTTTCATAACACACTTGTAAAAGAGACTTGAGGAATAAGCAACTTAATAAGACATGTTTTAAGACAAGGGTCTCCAAAGATAAATAGCTCATTAGTCTATTTACATTAATGAAGTGTTTCTTTGTATTGCCTTGAATGTGAATGATACATATAAATGTATATATAAAAATAACTATAGTACAAAAATGTGTGTATGCATGTACTTACTTCCACTTGAGTCAAGTTTAGCAAGTTGAAATTTGTCAGTTATTGTGTCTCATTATTATGTGTCTCCTCTCTCCAGAGATAGTTACTGTGACCAACAAAAGAAATATTGCATGGAAATTGCCACTTTCTTGTAGGCATTGCTTCTCCATCAGTCTCCATGACATGCTTCTGTGACACTAGCAGGTCCCTTACACAGAATCTCACAAAGAACAGTGAGTAGCTATCACACAGTAGACAGCTACTTCAGTTGCAGGAGAAAACACAAAAGGGTAATGACAAGTAGGAGCATTTCATATAGCACTGCACCACACAGTGTATTTTGAACTCTCGAGAAAGGCAGACACTGTGATGCAATTATTCAGCTAGTAGGAAAGATATAACTGAGCATCCCTTGGCTTGCAGGATGGTTGCCGTTCTGGAAGGTGAACTACCCTTGAAGGTTTCCCATAGGCACAGCACAACACAGCAGAACACAGCTATTAAGACTACTTCTGTAAAACTAACAACCATGAGACTGAATGATGCAACATGGGGGTACAATAGGACGATAGCCAATAGGTCAAAAATATCTATTTTCCCCTTACATATTCTTTCCTTTAAGTGTGGCATGAACTGTGAATGAAATATGTACCTAATAATAATTTACACAGCTCAGTTGTCCACTATAAAATTAAGCCATGTTATATCAACCTGAAGATCTGGTATTTAAAGCCTTTTGAAGGGCATAGAACAGATAAGGCACAACTCTCAAACTGCAGACTTGGCGTGCTAACAGTGTCTATTCAAAACCCCATTAAAGATAATTAATTATGTAAGATAAATCTCTTATGGGGTGTCCTAATTAGCTACGGAGGACTCATTACACTGCTTGCATAAGAAGTAAAGAACATGTAAGGTGTTCCCTACCCGAAATCATGCAATGCAGCAAAAAAGCAAATCTAAACTTCAAGGAAGTAAAATACAGTTTTTCATACAGACCAGGCATAATAAAAGACTATTGTGTTTACTGAAGCAGATATATTGCGTGCTGCCATAGAAACAGAACATAGATAAGTAAAGATCAAGTAAGGGATTAGCCTGATTTACCACCATGCAAGTCTTCATTTAAGCTACATAAACTTTTTATCATAACCAACAGTTGGAAAAGATTGTATTTGCTTTAGTGAAAACAAAAAAAGGGATAACATGATGAAATATACATGTAAAATATGTATCTATGAAGAGAATGACTGGTCATTTACAGCATTTTTGCTACAGTTATAAAAAGAAATAGTTAAACTTAGTGAATGTTCCTTTAATTTGAATAAGCTGCATACTCTTCTTCTACGCAAGCAGTTTTCTCTAAAGCTGCTTGGAATGGATCTTATTTTTTAAATAAATTATAACTGATCTTCTATCATGACTTATGAGATTAATGAAGCCCTTTTATACACAGGAACATGGGAAATCATTTGCATGAAGGTTGCAGTACTGTTTCAAGTTTATAATTTTTTGTATGAAATACTAGTGTGAATGTTACATAAAATTAGCATAAAGTACTATAAAAACATTTTTTAAACAAAGCATTTCAACATATTACAAATTGACTTGGTTTCTTTTAAATAATCTATAAAGAAGAAAGGATCGCACCAATTAAAAGAATACAAGGAGTCACCTTTGTATGGATAAGAGAGCAGAGGGAGAGCACAGAAACCATCTTTTCACATTGTGTTCATTTCTAGTTTCCCTGTAAAAAGTGTGATGATTCAGTTCCCACCTTCACAAGAGCTGCCCTGTAATGATGGGGATGTGTGTGGAAGGAGACATAAGCAAACTGCACAGCTGAATGATGGGAGCAGGGTGCCGTCTCCTTCTCTAGCTACATCAAGCAACGTATTTTACATAAGGTGTCCATCTGGCTTTCTCCTTGCCCACTACGGAGCACCGTATCTAGTAAAGGATCAAATACACTGCAAGAAGATGAACAAGAACTTTTTAAAAATATAACTCAGCGCTGGTTTTGATTTTTCTTTTCCTTTAAAGTTTATACATCCTCAGTACATCCTGAAGGTCCTCTGAACTAAATAACTCTTAAATATTTGAGTAATACTGAATGATACAGTTCAATAAATTGGCCTTTGTATTACAAAAGTAGTACAGTCTACAGTTAAGTTCAAGGAAAACGGAAATGAAAATGGTTCTACTTGATCATGTAATGACTGATAAATTGCCATTAAATATTGAGAACATACATGGCAAATAAAGATGAAAAATACACAGGAAAAAAGAAAATAAGATCAAAGTTAACAGAGAACTATGAATTTGCTGAGATTTTTTCCAAGTTGAATATTGAACCTTTTGTCAAAATATGATCAACATAGTACATTTATTAAGCTGATTCATAGCTGATTCATTTAAATCATTTTATGCTGGCATTACTGGCTTCAGCAAGCTTGACTGACAGAAGTACAGCAATTCTTGTTACAACAAATATTTACAAATATTGTGACAAAACAGCACATCCAAGCTGCTGAATCAGCTTTCTACATGTCCTTATTAATGTTACCATCAGAGGGAATTTTTCTTTGACAGTCTCTGCTATACAGATAATACTGAAAATTATAGATAATACTTAAAATTTAAAGAAGTCTGTACTGTAAAAGCATGCATACACTCTATTTGAACTAGGAATTCAGTGAGAATGGTGTAATGGGATCTATATTTAGACTGGAAAAAATAAATTCATTTTTGTATATAATTACTTTTGCACTTCTCCAAGATTGGAAGCTTCCTTTTTTTTTTTTTATATATATTGAACCATTCAAGGTAAAGTATTAGTTCCAATTCCTATTCATCAAGGAGATAAAATTATTGTTTAATTTTATATCACACTGTAGCAGGAAATCCCTCTTTTGCATACTGATTCATTCTATTAACCATTTTTTGTCTTGTGCATCATTTTGCTCATATGACTACCACAATAACAATATTTGAGCTTTTAAAATTTATATTCAAACTGAATTGTTTTATCCAAGGAAAGATCACTTAAAATTAAATGACAACTCCTACGTAATTTTCCAAGAGCACAAAAATTTAAGAAAAATTTTAAAAATGCTTTGATAATCCCTAGGCCAACTCAAGAACTTCTTATCTAGATTTTATCTGTGAAAAACTCTGAATAGTAGAATGAATTCTGTTTGCATAAAAAGTGGACAAAATGGAAAAACTGCATATTTTGAAAATGTTTTTTCCAGTTTAGATCACACCCCCATTTTCAAAGCTTCTCATAAGCTTCTCTAAGTTAAAAATACTGATCTGGAAATATTAACCCAAGTAATTTCTGAGATGAAATATTCTTTTCAGTAACTCAATAAAAGCTGATTAAAAATGGCATTTATAAGCCAAGAGATGCACATGTCAGCAGTCTCAGCTGAATGAGTGATTCCTAAGAAACCAAGGACAGAGTCTCCCTTCCAACCTCCCAGATTTGTAATAGAGAACCTGAGAATCCTAAGAACTCCTGGGCTTGCCAGATGTATAAATGGAATTTTCTGTATTTCAGTTTGTGTCCATTGCCTGTTCTCTTTTTGCTGAACACCACTGAGGAAGAGTCTGGATCCATCTTCTTCACTCCACCCCATTTGGCATTTATACACACGCAAAGATCCCCGAGTGCTCTCTTCTCCAAGCGTAACAGTCCAAGCTCACAGCATCTCCTCACATGACAGATGCTCCACTACCTTAATTAACGTTATGGCCCTTCGCTTGACTCTCTCCAGTATAACCACATCTCTCTTGCACAGGGGAGCCCAGAATTGGACTCAATGCTTCAGATGTGTCCTCACCAGTGCTGAGCAGAGGGGAAGGATCATCTCCCTGGACTTGCTGGCAATGCTCCACCTACCGTAGCCCGGGGGCTGTTGGCCACCTTTGCCATAAGGGCGCACTGCCAGCTCCTGTTCAACTTGTTGTCTCACCAAGACCCCTGGGGCCTTTTCTGCAGAGTTGCTTTCCAGCTGGTCAGCCCCCAACCTGTAACAGTGCCTGGGGTTATAACTTCCCAAATTTGCACTTCCCCTTGCTGAATTTCATGCTACTCCTGATCACCCATTGCTTCAGCCTGTCAAGGTCCTGCTGAATGGCAGTACAACCACTTAGTCTATCAACCACTCCTCCCAATTTTACATCACCTGCAGACTTGCTGAGGGTGTGCTCTGCCCTATCATTCAGATCATTAGTGAAGATTTTAACCAGCACTGATTCCTAGGGTAGACTACTAGTGACCAGGCTTTACTGTTTGAGCCTGGCAGTTCAGTCAGTTTTCAGTCCACCTCACTGTTCACTTTTCTAGTCCGTGCTTCATCAGTTTGTCAATGAGAATGTCATGGCATATAGAGTCAAAAGCCTTACTGAAATCAAGACAAACCATATTCATTGCTCTCTTCTCATCCACCAAGCTAGTCATTTCATTGTAGAAGGCTATCAGATTGGTGAGGCATAATTTCCCCTTTGTAAATTCATGCCAACTACTCCCAGACATCTTTTTATCTTTAATTACTTTGGAAATCCTAAGCTTGAAAGCTAGAGGAGCATGGAACCTTTAAGAATCCTACTCAAAACAAATTCTCAAAAATTCCAGACCTCCAGCTACAGAGATGAGAGACCAGTCCCTGTCAAAACCAGAGTATCCAAGCTTTCCCAGCCCTATCTCCTTGATACATGTCTGAAAAATTCAGACAGGTAGTTCAAAAAATGCATACAATATGCAGTATTTGCTCACTGTAATAACCGGAAACTTCAAACTTGTTGCATTCCTGGAGCTCTAGAGAAGGAGCATGCAGAATACCATAGCGATATCTGAGCTCTGTTTAAGCTTTCTAGCTTGTCTAAGTGACAAAGCTGAGCTAAACATGGTCTAATTTAACCAAACCAGAAGCTAAACCAATACTTGATCTTGTAACAACACATGAGCCACTGAAGCAAACAACTAGCCAGTCACTCATCATGCGCTAACAGGACATGGGTTTTGCTCTGTTTCTCTTAAGTAGGAACCACACTCTTTTCTCTGGAAAGATAGTTTTAATCCCTTTCTCTTTATTGGTTTCTAGGCTTTTATCCCTCAATTCTCAACAAGGAGTCAAGCAAGAGTCCCCTGAATCAGTGCTTATCAGTTTACAGTAACCGTCAGTGTGCACATTATACAATACGTAAGGGTTCTTCCTTTCTACATTGCTTTTAGATTGAGTCAATCTAGATAAAGACTAAATCTAGTCTTTATGCTAAACTGCTATGAAACCACTGTTAACAGTACAAGAAAAGGTCAAAAAGCAGTTCAAAACAGTATTTATAAATTAATGAAATACCTCAATATCCTATAATTGCTATATAAATTTAGGTAACAAGTTGCTCTATGTAAAAGAGTGAAGATACCTAAAGAGTTAGTATTTAATTTTCAGTTTACTATTTAGATTAGAAAGATGGAACATATTCAGATTTGAACTGGAAATTAAAGAAAAAAATGTGTTTATTCCTTATAAAGCCATTCAAAATTAATCTCTGTTTGACTCTGTAATATACACAGCTTTTTATAAGGTTCTCTCTTCTAAGAGAAGTAAATAAAGGTAAATAATGCATAATATAAGTACTCCAGTGAACAAGCTAAAACAACTTGCTTAAGCACATTTTATTCATCATAAAACTTTTCTTAAAGACATTTAAAACTATAGCACACAAGATTCTAAATTAGACTCAGGAATATGCAAACTGACAGCCACAAGGACGAACACATACCCTTAATAATTGACTCAGCTGCATACAGATCCCGCTTGTAGGTCACCTAAAGGACAGACAAGCCTCATTAGACTTAACACAGCAGGAAGGAATGTAAAACCAATAAAACAATGCCCTGGAGGCAATTCTTTACATTTGAAATACCATAAACAAATGATATTGTCAATTCCTTCATTCTGGTAAAACATCACTGGCAAGTCATGAGAACAGAAGGTGCAGAAATTGCTGGAGACTCAAGAGAAACCTTTTTTTAGATGCTTAGATCTGATTAAACCTCATTTAAAACCTAAAACTATTTTCAACCCTTTGAAGAATCATAAAACCATGATATTGCATCTATTTTCACACATCCATTTTCATAATTCCTTAAAAAAATGTATTTTTACTCTATAATTTTATCATGAAATAGATTCATTTTTTACAGGACTTGTGATCATAAAAATGACAGTCAGGGTGAGGCCTCGTTATTTCTTTTACTAATACAGGTGTAATTTTTCAGTAGTGCAAGCCTATTACTGTTAATGAGAGTCCAATTAATCGGTGGGAGTCAGTGAGACTATAGTAGGCTTTCTATGAGCTTTCAGAGGATTAAAAACCATCAAGATCATCTTGAAGACATTAATCAGATCAAGTTAGATGGACAATAAGATGCTGAATATTTACTTGGTACTTGTAAAAAAACACCTTTCATATCTGGCTTTGTACTCTCGTGATGGTTCACAATCTCAGTATGAGGCTTTGCAAATAAAATAATAGAAAATTAAAGACAGCATCCACCCAAGACACTAACAGTCTTTGCTAGCAATGTTTTTGCAATGACATGCAGTGACATGAACTAATAGAACTCCTAAATATTTGTCTTTGTTTTTACTGTAACTTCCTTTTATGATAAATAAAATATTACTGGACTTTCTGCATTTGTTTCTCTACAGTCTGAATAACTTTCTTCTTTCTTTTTGAAATGCGCTGAAGAGGACTCCAAAAGCTTTAGTGCTGTAAAGTGAATCTTACTCCAGACACATACTATTGTAGGTATCAGCATTTTAGTCTCCAAGTAACCAGTTATTTGATTTTAACGTAAGGATTCTTGTAATCGCCTTCTTTTCCGTCTCAAATTAAGCTATGTATTGTAGTCAGAAACAGATGAATAATATTACCTTTCTCATGACTTACTGTTTCTCCAAGGAATGGTATTCTTTTAAAATTGAAAATTAACTGACTTCCCCTCGTCCTACAGCTTGTCCTGTAGGAGAAGCAGCTAGAGAATGAATCTAGCCTAAGAAATCTTAGGTGTCCAAGTTTATATACTGTTGGGAAGAATCAATGTCTTGATTTTAAATTTAAGGATAAAGAATTATCGAGTGACCAATTTTGTTGCAAGGTTTCTTTCTAATTACCTATTTCTAGAGAGCTTTTATACCTAACTTTCAGTAAACTTGTAACAGATTACTATCTAAAAACCTTTCAAGAGACAAGACTACCTAAGCTCTGTCAAAAGTAGTCTCACATACTCTCAGGTTCACAGTCTCTCTAAGATGCAAAAGTATTTCCAAATAGTCTGATTTTAAGAAGTTACTTCATAAAGTAGGCCCAGTTGTCAAGAAAACAGCACAGACAAATAAAAAATGAAGAATGAAATTTTAAAATCACTTCTGAAATTCTGAGCCAGACATCAGCAAATACTTTTTAGGGTGGTTTTCTAGAGAAACAAATCATCTGAGACCATATCACACTACCCATATGTACTTCTTTTATAATCTTTGATCCTATAAGCTAATTTCAGATACAAGCTCCCATAAGCTTTATAAAAGTATTAAAATCAACAGAGAGAAATAACCCTGCTAGCTACCACAGGTAACCACCACTTACCAGTCAGGGAGGGAGGGATTCTCTACATACCTTTCAATATTAAGATACTAATTCCAACCAAAGTTTCTCTTAAGGTACAGACATTCATGATGTCTCTGGATTTTCTTTTGTTGATTAAGATGCGTTCTTGCAATTTAGATGAGACTTACTCAGAAAGGCAAGCAACCACAGCAAAAACTTTTTGGTTTAATTCTAACCACTGATTGTTTTAGTATGAATTTGTTTTAAACAACTTCTAAGGATCGTCAACACATTTACAGTTCTGAGCAACTACACTGCTTTATCTCTAATTTCACTAAAGTGGATTTGCATTCCAGGCTCACCCCAGCCAGAAGCAATTTGGATCTAGCCAAATCAACCAGGAAGAATACTTGAACTGCCACCCTATACCAGAAAGTAAGGTGGCACTCTCCTCTCTCGCAGCCTTCTTTATATTTGGTTGCAGTGAAAAGCATACCTTTTGCTTATATTGTTTGCCAAGCAATCCTTATCAATAAGTTATTTCTGATCAATCATATTTTTATTTACAAATCCTTAAATCTTTGTGTTGTCTGCAAACTTTATCAGACAAATGTTAAATAGGTTAGAGACAGTAACAGTTTCTGCAAAACTGCACGTGGTGACAATTACCTTTTGAAACATATCAGTTATCCAATTTTTAATCTATTTAATGAGGGTTAGTACAGTTACAGTCATTCTATTTTTAATTAAGCTGCCATATAGTAACAAGTCAAACTTCTGCCAACCGTATATTGTATCAGCACTACTCTCTTTATAAGCCAAGACTATAATCTTGTAAAAAAAAGGCTTGAAGTCAATTTCACAGAATAAGTAAATTCCATGTTGGCTGACATTAATTACATTAGTCCCTTAACTCTTTATTAATCAAGTTCTGCCTGTAGCAGTTCACCCTTTTGTTTTGTTGATCAATATTGAACTCACAGGCTTCTGATTACTCAGATTCTCTCTTTTCATGTGACAACATTAATTTTCATTTTGTCCTCTTGAGCATCCAGAATTCCAAGATTTTTTGAACATTGATGCTGCGATCCAGAATTTTGCTAGGCCAAGTACTAAAACTCAACACAAATATCTCACTATCATGGAATATGAAACCATCATCTGCTTATTTGGCAAAGGCAGAATAGTCTTACTTATTAAACATTCCTGTACTTTTCCATATAATAAACTGTCTACTATATCTATTTAGTAAAGCCTAAAAATTGTCAAAGGTTTGGGGGTTTGATTTCCTGTCTGGCTTTCTCTCTGTTGTCAGACTGCAACTCTTCACTACCTAGGAAGATGCTCTTTTAAAAGTTACTCCTATTTAATGTTTAAAAGTCTTCTTCAAACTGATGAACATTTCAGATTTACAAAATTGTATGTTAGTTGCAAAACATAACTCTTCACCAAACAAATACAATAAAGTTATGATCACACATACATCAAATGCACTGTGTTTTAGTTTAATGAGGTATTTCCCTCTGTTATACTGATGTATCATACAGATCTCCTTTGTATGTGATATTTTTATAGGATGAAAAAATAACCTGTTGTTTGTAGGAATGGTGAGGACTTTTTGCACTATCAGCATTAGGTCTTTAAATGCATATCAATCTTTTTAAAATGTTCTTACAATGCAGTTTTAATCTGCATTATACACACACACACATATATTAGACTCCAACAATTACATTCTTTTACATGATTTTATACTTTAAGAGGATATTGCCCCAGAATATTAATGGTCATTTTGTTTCAAAGGTGTGAAGCATAGAGAAAATGTATGGATAGTGTCATTCTGTTTCCTTTTTTGCCATTCTGATGCCAAATATGTTATAAATAGTTATACAATAACTACATTTGTAATAGAATTTATAAATATTTATAACACTGAAGTAATTTGAATGTTCCTGCCTGGTTGTTGTCCCTACAAAGAATGATTTTAATTTTGTAATTTGCTACCAGAAAGTAAACAAACTATCTCTTTCTTTAGCTCCAATGGTAAGTGACTTTGAAATAGGACTTTTTCGAATGCACTAGAAGTAGACAGCGGTCTGGTAGAATAATTCAAGACAATACATATGCACATATCAGTAACTTTTTGCCACAGCTTTCAGTCATTTAATTTTATGTCGATTGTGCACCTAATAAATGAACTGAACTCTTACAAATATCATATCTTCTCTTCAAAGATTCAAGGTTCACATAGGATGAAACTGGTTTGTAACGCTTAGACTTTAGAAATTGTTCTCCACCTGTTGAAACCTCAACTGAACAATGATTATTTCAGTTCTCATTTATCTGGATGGAATACCTTTTTGCCTCTTGTTGAAAAAACAAGACTGGAGCCATTGGGAGTACATCAGTTCTTGGCATATGAAATATAATTTATGTCAGCATTGAAAAGCCTTACAGAAAAAAGCAACAATATATTACAAATTACATTATTATGACAGCTAAGGAAAGACAATTCTGCTTCTGAAAGGTGATTAGCAACAAACAGCAATACATCACTTGGCAAAATTGCCAGTCTTCTGCACTTCATCAAACTGCACAGCCTGAGCACAACTGTTCTTTAATGGTACTGTCCCAAGTCACCTGCCAAACACCCTGGTACGGGGTGACCAATACCAGGGTGCTATTCAAGCAGGAAGGAGCTATCTTCCTCCATAGCCTCTAAGTTGATGTGATTATTTGCTGCAGAAACAATTTATTATTTTACAGACCTCGTCATTTTCCATGTGTTTACAGGCCTCTGAAGTCCAGTGCTACTGCAATGGGTCCCACATGCTAGAAAGTTAACAGCATCAGGATTTTGTTTCACCAGCAATGTTGGAGAGGCACTAACACTTCAACAGAACCCTTAAAACAGAGTTGTGCACAAGCTAAAGTCTGAAGTGTAACTGGGGGCTAGTTACTAGTGCTGTTCCTTAGGGGCTGATACTGGGGACAATACTGTCTAACGTTTTTATTAATAACCTGTGAAAGAGGAAATGCTCTCAGAAAACTAGTAGATGACAACGAATGGGTAAGTATATGGGTAATATATGTACAACTCTCATTTAGTGGGATTCTGAAAGGCTGGAGAAAGGAGCTGACAGAAACCTTGTGAAATAAAACAAACAAATACAGCATCCTGCATCTGGGATAGAATAACCCTGTGCAGCAGTCCATACTGATGCCAAAAGATAGAACATAGATTTTCTGCAGAGGACCTTCTGAACAAGCTGAACATAACTCAGCAGTGTGTAGCAGTGCAGAAAAGGAGTACAACTGACTGGGCTGTATTAGTAAGGAAGTAGACTTCATTACAGGGAATACAGGGATTATTCTTCTGTATTTGGCACTTTTGAGAACACACTCGAGTAGTTTCTAGTTTTAGGCTCCCCAGTATAATGCAATGAGGAACAGGAGGAAGACCAGCAGAGGGATGCTAAGATAATGTGAGAAAACTTGGCTTGTTCAGCCCAAACAGATGAAGGGCGGGGGAGGGCCATAATTAAGGGCCATAGGGAAGAGTAAACTAGACTTTTCTGCAGATCTTCTTTCTGTTGGCCTTTCATCCTTTCCCAGTGCAAGAGGCAGCAAGGGAAATGCTGACAAAATATTATGATAAGTCTCCTCCCTACGTGGGGATATGCACTGGAATTACTTTCCCCAGGGAGTCTGTAAACCTCCATTCTTGGAGATACCCAAAACACAACTGGATAAGGCCCTGCACAGCATAACCTAACTAACCTGGCCCCGCTTTCGGTAGGGTGTTGGACCAGATGACATCTAAATATTTCCTTCAGTCTTAATTATTCTGTTATTTTAGGTCAAAAGACTGCATTTCATCTGCTGGGCATCAGTAGTATCTACAGATAGTAACGGACTAAATAAACATTTTAAAAGAACTAAACAAACATTATGGGTGTATTTTGTTAGCTTTCATGTAAGTACCATGCTTTGCGATGAGAACAATGAAACCATCCAAAAAGTGATGTAATGCAAATACGCCTGACAATCTGTCCCTTGGAAGACTGAATAGGAAAACGGACAATATACTGTTTCAGAAAGACTATGTTCCCAGAAAGATATTGAAAGAAGTTGCTGTATGCAACCAACGCATAAGTAAATTTTATTGCTAAATTGCACAGGAAATTTGCACTGCAGATTCAGGAAATTACCTTTCTGTTTAAGATTTACTGTCATATTATTAGAAATCATGTCCCATTGGAAGAAATTTACTGTCAAAGACAGATGGAGTGATTTGAGCTGCTTCCAGATTCTTCAATGTGGTAATGAATAAAATACATAAAAAAGGAAACACGCTTAAAAATTGCATGACACGACAGCTACTGAGAAAGAATAATGTCTCACCATCCAAAACAATGAAATGGGATACTTTTAAGCAGCAAGGACATAATCCTTTGGCACCTGTGTACACACCTGCTTTGTCAGTCATCAGGAACCTACAGATTATCACACAACGTGAATGATGTTTAAAAAAATTTAAAAGATTGTTTGAAGAGGTCTTAAATGTTACAGTGTTACTGAATGTAATGAACTGCTCTAACAAAAGCAAACTGTTGTTAGCCAGGTATTTGGCATCAGAGAGAAAGTGATGCCATCATAGGAAAAGTGGAGGAAAATAGACAAAAGATACAGAAATAAGAGGAGAAAGCTCATCTCATAAAATAATGTTCTTAGTTGTAGATATTATGGATTTATAGTTTTACAGATTCTCAGGTTATTTGAGTACCTAGTTGGTTTTCCTACTTCCAGATGAATACTGTCTTCATTGATTATCTCATGTAACATCTGCCAAAGTCTGTCTCTAACAATGAGCTCTAAAAAAACCTCATGATAATCCAAAAACAATTCTGAAATTTGGAAGAGAAAAGCCTATGACAACTGAAAACACATGTGAAATTTTTATGGTAATATGCAAATTTTAATAATTTTAAAAGATACATAAAAAAAGAGAGTATTATTGCCTTTACCTTCCAGAGATCAGCTGTTCCTTCAACAAGTTTGGCATTTGTTTTACAGTATTTCAGAGCCAGATGCAAACATTCAGTTCCATAATCCAGGTCATAGTCTGTACACTGTAGTAATTAAAAAAGAATAAATATTCTTAATTAGTTTTAAAGAAATCATACTTGAAGCAATAACAGATTTTCTTTCATTAATTAAACCCTACATCTCAACAGTCCTGTCCAGAATAATACATGCTGTATTAGATAAGTAAGTTCAGGATGGATCAGAAATAAAACTCTTCTAAGAAGCTTACGCCAAACTCTAGCTATCCGGCAAAGTGTTATAAAAGAAAATAAACACTTTATAACCACAAATGAATTGTTAAGTGCTGCAAGTATCTTGCTACACCTCTACATTGTTAACTAAATCAATGAGCAGTTACACATATAAAAAATTTTGGTGGAGATGAGGCCTCACCAAAGGACATCACTAACTTTCTAGTAACAAAATTTTAGGGTATGGGAACATAAATTGTAGAAGCACGACTCTTCAAATGCCTTGTCTATTTTGTTTTTTGCAGCATAAAAAAAGAATGGTAGTAACTAAGAACGTCTGTATTCCTTACATGTTTCCCTCTATTTTTCTCCAGTTATCTGCACACAAAATAGCAAAGTTTCATGCTGCTCCATGAGCCTTCCAGATTAAAAATAAAAAAACAACAACAAAAAACCAAAAAGGTTTGTTCACTTCTTAGTGATCTAGAAGAGGCATTCTTCTCTCAACACATCCCTCCCAAGCACTTTGGCTTCCTATAGTTAATGATTATAAGAATCCTATTAATGGAAAACTGAGTAGGGGGCAGAATCTCTCAAGCCAAAACATAAGTAGGTACAAAAGCAGAAACTGGGAGCTTATCAGACAGATCTACCTCAAGATGAACTGGCCTGATTAAGATAAGAAAGTTCTAGTCTATTTTTACATTGCTAAATTACCAGATCATCCAGAAACATGAATTACACGTAACAAAGAATAATTTAAGATGGGGTTTTTCATAAAAATTTATGCATTTTATAAGACCACAGTCTGGCTAGCCCAATATCCCGTCTCTAATAGAGGTTGACAGTGGATAGTCAAGGATAAGAACAAGGCAATTATATCATCTTACTTCCCCAGACTGCTCCCTTGGCCTCATATAAAGCTATTGCCCTGGCTTAGGAAAGCCCCAAATTAAAAAGTCCCTGAGGGACACATTAAGCCAGAAGTGACTGCTTTAAGTGCTCAGTGAGTTACAGCAATCCTGTATTCAACCCAATTATGTTTTGAACAGCAGTATTTTTTTAGCACCTGAATAAGGAAGCATCTGATTCATCACTTTTCATCACATGCTCTGTTGTTCTGACAGAAAAGGGAGAGCAAAACCACCTTCTCAGCCCTTCAAAATGCTCCACTGCATCTCTTCTCACCTCTTTCCACAGGTAGAGATATCAACATCTCATCAGTCATTTCATGTGAAGGGTCTAGAGCACAAGTCTTACGAGGAGCAACTCGAGGAACTGGGGTTGTTTAGTCTGAGAAAAGGAGGCTGAGGGGAGACCTTATCGTTCTCTACAACTACCTGAAAGGAGGCTGTAGCCAGGTGGGTGTTGGTCTCTTCTCCCAAGTAACAAGTGACAGGACAAGATGAAATGGCCTCAAGTTGTGTCAGGGGAAGCTGAGATTGGATATTAGGAAAAATTTCTTCTTCTAGGTTAACGGTTGGACTTGATGATCTTAAAGGTCTTTTCCAACCAAAACAATTCTATGATTCTCGATTGGAAGTTACTTCAAAACTTTGATCAGCCCTTTTGCCCTCCTTTACATTTATCTACACATCAATTTTATCATAACATTCTTCTACAAACCTTCTTAGTCAGCCCTCATTTCTACTAGCAGGAAAAGATGAGTACCTCCACATCCTGTTCCAAATTATTTATGAACAAAATGAACTGCACAGGTCCCAGCACAGATCTTCACAGAACTCCACTGGTGATTTACTGCTATGAGAGTCATGCACTTTACCTTGTTTATTATTTTCTAACAAATTATCTCCTCTAGTAAGTCTTTGCTCTTATCCCAAATCTGTTCAGTTTCCTTAAAGAACTTTCAGTAAAAGCTTTAGTGAAACTTCTTATTATGCAAGTAGGCTGTTATCAGCTTCAGCAACCTCAAACAAGATGACAGTTAACTCCTTAAAGAATGACAATTAGCTCTGCAATGCATAAGCTTTCCTTTACAAAAGCTGAAATAACCCTTCCACTGTGTCAAATTTAACCATGTGTCTACCAATTTGTGTTTCAAATAAAATGTGACAGTCTAGATACTGTGCTCATTAATTCAGTCTCCTCCAGGATTCAACGATTCAAAGTTATTGAGAATGCAAAAGTCTAAGTGGGTTAAAGAAGATCCAAATGAGAATGCTGCAATACAACTTGCTTTTTTTTTTTATAATTTCCTCAAGAAGTTTAATAAAAAAAGATGAAGAAAAATTTTAGTTTCTATTCTTGTTTTATAATGCATCAATGAAATTCAAGGAACTCATCAGCATTATACATCTGAATTGTATTACTGACACACAGAAAAATCATAGTTATCACTTTTATATTGTTTAAATTAGTAATTTTTGTCATCATAGTTTGTCATGACTACAATCAAAAAGATCCTTTTGCACAGCTCACTTCGAAAGAAAGTTAAAGTCTTATACTTCTCTACAGAATTTTTTAAGCACTTTGAGTAAAAAAACCAAGAGACACAAGAAGACAGTGCAATTTAAAAAGCCAGACTTCTCTCAGAATACTAAAAATATAGGGATTTCAAAAAGACGCTTTGGAATATTTTTAAATTAAGCAGAAATTATTTATATTCTTTAAATAACCAAGAAACAAAAAACGTGAACAGAAATTATAACGGAATAGGGAACTTTAGCTCCAAAATATGTAAAATGATCTCTCGAGTAAAGAAGTCCAGAGATAAATTGCCAGTGAAACCAGAAATGGCCTAGTAACTTTCAATTCCAAATATTTATTACCAAAGTGTTTCTTTTTGTTTTTGTTTTGCTTTTACAGAAAATTTCCTGGTAGAATTCAAACTATTTTCTACTAATGTGCATAACATACAGATTTTTAAAAAAACATATTTTGAGAATGGAAAAGAAAGTCTCAGAAAAATTTATTTGTGAAAGAATTTACTTTGAATTAAAAATAAGTTACATTTTTAAATATATGGATAACAAATGATACTAGGACAAGACTAAGCAATTCCAACTTTTTAGCAAGGTATTAATTACAGATAATTAGTAGGGAGTGGAGAAGTTCCATAAATGGGCTAAAGCATCTTGAGGGTATTGCTGGCTTCAAGGGATGAAATATGACACAAAGCAAAGTAATAATTAAAAACATATTTCACTAACACTTGTACATCATGACATTTACCACTCTAATTATCTGTAATTGTTTAAACCTAAACATATTGTCACAGTATACTGTTCTGCAAGTCTGATACACTGATGTCAGAGGAGAACAATGAAATGGAAGTATCAGCTCAAGACCAGCTTAGTTTATGTATTATCCATACCCTAAATAGCTCCACATATGAAATTTTAAATCCATATTTAAGGTGCAGAATTTGAAAGCTTCTACATTGCTCTAAGAAATTCAGTTAATAAATTAAGCATTATCAGGGAGCACCTATAATAAGAAGTTGTAGAATATCTATGAGGAAAATTCTACTGACCCAGATGTGCAAACATTCTCATCCTAAGTCTTCTGTATGTATTTCATTGTACATCTAGAGCCAATTCACACTACAACAATCTGTTTAAAACTTACTATTTCTAAAGTCTCTTTTGACTGAAAGGCTTTTTAACATAAAGTCTGACAGAGTACAGTTAACTGAACTCAACATGCACACATAGCTTTGTGAAACAATAGACATAGTTTAAGTTTCAGACCACGGATTTCAAATGGTAGAAACAGCTGGAAATATTGGCACGAAACATTTCCACAAGAGAATGAAAACAGATTAGTTTAGCTCTTTAAATGACACACAAGGAAATATGTTATTTAAAAATGCTTTTGAACTGTTGAATATTCAAAGGCATTCTAATAGGTAGTTTTGGGGACTGACTTTTTTGTGGGTGGTTTTTTGTTTGTTTGTTTTCTGAGAGTGGCTGTTTGAATAAAGTGCTATGGGTGGAGTGAGATCCAGATTTTAGCATTACACCAATTCTTCTTCCCCTGCCTCCTAGATTAGTTTGAAAATATTTTGATAAATAATATTACTTCCTAAAATGCAAGCCATACTGTCGTTATTTAGCCATAAACATGGAAAAATGGGTCAGAGAAAAGAGCAGCTACACAGCCTGTATCTGCCTGGTATTTACTAATAGTCCATAAGCTAAATTTTTTCCAATATAATCCTTTGAACAAGTGAAATCATAAGGAATTAGTATTTAACATTAACAATTGCTTTTACTGTTAACATGCACTATTTTACTGTATTTTTATACTGATAAAAGATTTTGAGTGGATATATAGGAATTAGTAACTGTGCAGCAGAACAAACAGAGATGCAAGAAAAAATTTCATTACAGCATTGTCATTTCCTTATTTTTTCATCCTTCCTTAGTTCTATAGTAAGGAAACAAAATCAATATTCTTTATGTATTAACTGAAGGAAATTCTTCAGATTTGCGCCTTTACACAGGTACCTTTAAAGCCTGTATAAAGGCAGTCTTTTACATTTCTGTAACCATCAGCTGTGTCATCTTTAGTAGTTTTTCCACTGTCAGCAGCATCTCTATTTTACTCCCCCATGTAAATCTGTTCTATAACAATATCAGAACACTTGCAATTAAAATGCATAACTAATTAACAATAGCAGAACTTTATGATTTTTCTAGATCCTTGCAAATCAAGTTTCCACTGCTGAAGTGCCAGAGTACATCACAAACATTCATCATCAGGAGCATTTTACCAAATCGAAAAAGAAGCAGACACAAGGTCTTGCTGAACTTAAATTGTCCTATTTTTATCATAATGAATTTTTTTTTTTGCGGTGTTCGTTACCATGGAAACCAAAAATGCTGAGTCCAACGGTGGATACACCACAATACACCACAGCTAAATGAGAAATAACAGAAGCAGCAAACAGGAGGAAACACGAAAACGAGGAAATGGCGAGATAAATGTGAGTTCACATAAACTCATCACTGAAAATTTCTACTGTAGTTAATTATTAAAACTGCTGTGACATACATCCAGATGCAGAATAAAGATACAGCAATTTATTCGGTAACAGAATTAAGCAAGTCTGTTTTTCTACAGATCTGTAATCCCAATGCCTTTCACTGCAGTAGCTGCCAGTGCCCTCTTTGTACAAGCCATGATTTCCCTGCACTCTACTGTCAGATCCCCTGAATACTTCCTGACAGCCCATTGAAATATTTTCGTACTTAAGTTGCTTCTAACTCCACTAAGTAACCGTTAAAGAATTTATGCGTCGGTTTGTTCCAAGATCCCATGCACTAAAAGGTGTGTGACCAAGAAAAACAGATGACGACAGCTGAATTCACATTTCTGCCACGGAGTTGAAGGCCTAAGAGCCTGAAGACTCTGAGGCTCCAGCCTCCTCTCAGTGAAGGCATTTTCTCCACTGATTTTTCAAAAAACTATATAGGGACTTAACGTCACTGAAGTTGCCTCCATCAATTTGGATTGAAATCATGATCTTAAGGGTCTTTTCCAACCTAAATTATATATGAAATTGAACAAAATGTGCCATTAAAGGTTTAAAATGTTATTGAGACAAAGGTTAGAGACAAGTAATGCTTTCAAGTATCCTTTTAACAGTAGAAGTTACAAACGAAAGAGTAATTTTGCTTCTTCCCTTTCTGGAACAAGTGTCCTGGGTTAACGAACACAGTCCACACTGCTGTCACCAGCAACCACATTCTATACTCCTGCTGTAGGCATATGAGCTCCCAAGTCAAGTCAGCTATGCATTTTCTTCCTATTAGTTGTCTTTGAAAGCAGTTTATAATTTCTTCTTATGTTGAGGCTGACAATTACTGCTTGCCACTGGCAGCAGGAATCCCATAGGCAAGACTGAGAAGCACGAACACACAGTGTGGGCAACATGACATTTGCTTTCCCTATCACTGTTTAAAGTTTTAGCTACTAGCCAAGGTTAGGGATAATTCTACTTTTTTTTTTTCTTTAAACACAAATTTGTTTGAAAAAACTCACTGTCACAATATGTAAAAGCAGAAACTCAGTGGGATTCAGAAATGCATATGGATGCAGAGAACAAATACTTATATCAAAGTTTACATTTATGAGCATAAATTAAACAAAATCATTGTGTAAGATCTGGGAACAAAATTTTTATGTGGCTATTTCTTACCATTGTGGACAGATTCGTTCAACTTTCTTCTAAGCAACAAATCACACATGATTCTGTGACCAAAAGATAGGATCTAGGACTAATAAGCTAGACTGAAAACCCCTTGTTTTCAGTGTCCCATTCTATCAAAATCACTTAGAAAAAAAATGTCATTTACTTTGATTTAGATTCAAGGAATCACTACAAAAGGTAACTAGACAATTAGAAAATACATCCATTTTATTGAGTGTCATTTTCTAGCTCTGAGCTCAGAATTAAACAGAAGCTGATCTATAATTACAAGATTAGGTCCTAGCCCCAGCATCCTTAAGTGTGACTCTGGACAAAAGAAACAGAAAGATCAAGTTTTAAAATTCTTTTCAGAAAGCGTTAAGAGCTATATTTTCTGTTCTTAAATCCAAGATACTTGCAGATACCCTACAGGATTATTATTATACCATTTGTATAATTGCTGAAGTTGCTCCAAGGGAGGTTTAGATTAGATATCAGGAAAAATATTTTCACCAAAAGGGCTGTCAAGCATTGGAACAGGCTGCCCAGGGAAGTGGTGGAGTCACCATCCCTGGAGGTATTTAGAAGACATGTAGATGTGGTGCTTAGGGACATGGTTTAGTGGTGGACTTGGCAGTGCTAGGTTAACAGTTGGACTTGATGATCTTAAAGGTCTTTTCCAACCTAAATGATTCTACGATTAAAGCCTACTCTTTAAGTATTAGTCTTATTCTGGCTACTACTGCTTCTGTCTCTGCAAAAGGAGAGGTCCAAACAAGCCAATCTTCCTGTAAAAGAAGTACATGTGCTCAACTTTACACCAAAATCATAAAAACAGTAATACTATCATTTTGAAAATCTCTAGCTCTGTTTGAACATTAGATGGAAGTCCTAAGCCCTATGTACCTGGAGTAATCCATAATTCAGCCCTTCAGAGAATGAGGTCTGCTATGTTCCCCTAGACAAATCATGATCAACCTGTAGAGTGAGGGAAAAAGGTGCAGCTTTGCTATTAAGGAATAAAAACTTAATCAAGAATAACTAGAGGTGCTTTGCTGAGGAAAGATGGGTACCGGTAGGCACAAACAAGAAATGTCAAGAGTTGTGTCTATGTTACGCATTTACTGTGCAAAAGAGGTTCTTTTTGGTGCAAGTCTTTCCTGCATCCCTACTCAGAATCATACAAAAGGCACTCGACTGTGTTGCCGGAGAGCTCAAAGTCATCTCCTTTTTGGTGGAATCAAGGTACAAGTCATATGCAAGGGCAACTGCTAAAGCACATCATTTGCAGTGTGGACACTAGATGCCCTAGCAGCCAGGACTCGGCATGCATTGTGTCCATGTGACTGGCAACTGGGATGAATATCACTGCTGGTAAAGTCCCAGTTTATACATACAATCCTGAAACAGTAACAGATCACCAAAAAAACAAAAAAAAAATCAAACCTCAGTCTTTCCCTGTCTTTCTTTGTGCCACACCAGCAGATACATTTCTAATGTTACTCCAAAGTCCACACAAACTAGCAAAATGAAAATGAGAATACAAACTAGGTGAGAATAAACAACGGTACTGGTATGAAGATGAAATACCTGATGCAACTAAGAGCTAGTTATTAATCAGACTGACTTCATAAAACAGGTCCTGAGTAACCATGAGACAGTATTGATTTTCCTGATACCAGAAAACAACACCAGAGTCATTTTGAGCATGCAGCTGAATATGGAATTTCAGACCTCATGTACAATTTCAGCTTTTTAAAAAGTCATATTACAACATCAGAAAGAAATAAGAAAACATTAATATTCTATGCGACAATAATAGCAGTCAAAATACTGTGTTAGGATTCATGGCTGACACTTTAAAAACTTATCTTGTACATTGGAAAAATACTTGGAAAAGAGTTATGTGGACAAGACAGAAAAATCTTGTCCCAATGTACAAAAACTACAGATTTAGGTTATTCTAAGAAAATGTGAAGAAGTCATTGTTCACATTCTCCCTGTAAAGAGATTTCTAAATGTATTAAATTCTAAAATTAAGTAACCAACAGAAAATTTAATCAGGCTTAGAAGCAGAGGTGAACCAAATTCAGGCCAAGTTACAATGCATATTTTTAAATTTTTTGAATGGATAAGATTATTCACTCTTGAAACAATTTACTTAAGAGAATCACCTCTTGAAATTATGCAAGATCATAAATGGTCCTTTTCCTTGCCTTTTGATACACTAATTGTCAGTAGCTAGGAGATTAAAAGCCCTAGCATCACTACCTTGTTTTCTTCTTTGCTCTCTCAAAGCAAGCCGCAGATGACAATTTAGATGGGTGGTCTCCCATATGCTGGATACAGTGATTCTCGCTGTATTCAGCATTTTTTGAGCCTGTGCCAAATGGGTGATTCTTGTGGATACAGCCCACTTACCAGGGTAAATCCAGTAACACTTACAACAATAGTCTCATAATCCAGTCAAATTTCCAACTTAAATAATTGCAGTGTATGTCTCTAACATAGACCCTCCAAATTATATCTGAAGACAAAATGCCTTTTCAGTGCTACAGAGATGCCAGATTTCACCCAGAGTGCGGCAGCTTTGCACCACTCCACCAGACAGTTCCAAGAGCTCATATGTGAATTTGCAAAGTGCTTTGAGATCCTACAGGATGAGGAGTGCCATAAAATGGAAGTCATTATCCCATTAGCAAAATAACTTTTTTTTTTTCTTATGCAAGGCATTAGAATTTCTCCAAACATTCTTGTGGCAGACATTAATTAGGGCAAGGTGGGGATTCATACAATATCCTGGCTCTGCCATTGCACCAAAGAACTAATCAAGTACAGAGCTATCTAAAGTAGCATAGTTTTCTCAATAGACCACCAATCTAGCTTCAGGTTTTGAATAAATGAAAGCATTACTGACAAAATTCATTTAGTGTATATGTCGTGAAAAAAATCTGTAGAATTGGGTGGGTTTTAAGGATAAGGAAAGGGAAAAAAATACTTATTCCTCTAAATCTCCGGACAAAGCTGCTAAGGTAAAAGACACCAGATGAAGTAACTGTAAAATCTCTTTGGAAAACGTCTCAGAACTACAATCTGAAGAGTGTACAAATCAGGATATTCATTTAGGTGAGGCCGACAACCCTGCGTTTAAGAAACAGTCTGTGTGCAGCAGCCTGAAGATGAATGGAGAAATGCAGATAAAAATCCTCTGTAAAACTGCATTATTAAAAAGTTAGCTGCATTGAAATTTTGCATCAAAACAAAAAAATTACCAATTTTCAGCAGGAATAAAATAGAACAGAACTAAAGTTCTACTGAAGTTCCAAAGAAATAATTTTTTAAGTGGGACTAAAACCAGAGATAAAATTCAAGCCAAAACATACCAGAACAATGCAAGGGTGCTGTTAACACAGTAAAAACTTCTCATGTAAGGAGAAGTGAGATACTAGGTTTTCTTTCAACATTAGGAGCTCCACAGATTTCCTTGCCAAACAATCAGATCTAAAATCCTAATGACCCATGGACAAATCAGCAGAAAGACCTCCTTAGTTAGGTTATTTCATATCCTTAGACTCCACATTGCAAAACTCACAGATAGTCCCCATCTTGATACTACTATACAGCTAATTAAAATCTATATAATTATACCATCAAAGGAACTGGAGTAGGAATTTCAACAAATTGAAATAATCCATGCTACTTTTCTATTTAGCCAAGTAGGTTGACATGGACTAACCAAGTAGGTAGCTACACTAAAACTGTCATTACTATTACATTTCACAGGCAGATGGAAGTATGCTGCCTTTAGGACTCCATACAAAGAAGAGCACTGGCTGGTAGTACTATCCTCATACAAAACATACAAGTAGTAGATTAGTATTATTTTTAGCTAGTTTTTGTCTAATTCACGAGTCACTTCTTGATTTAGTATGTCAGAATACAGTTAATGAGAAGGAAGAAAACCTATAGATACAAACTGCAATGCAGAATTAGAAAAAATGATGTTGCATGGTATGTATTTAGAAGACCTGAATGTATAACTACAAAATACAAAAGCAAAGTGGGTGACCAAAGCTGAGGACGGTAGAAAAAGAAGTGGATCTCCATACACACGAAAACTGAGAGCATATAGAAACCATAAAATACATTTGAAGAAGAAAGAGGTAAACTGATTGTCCTTACAACATAATACACAATAAAACGTCTGACACTTTTTTAAAAAGATGAAGGCCAAGAAACAACCCATTACAGCTCATGATAAAATCTATTAATCTCACCTACTTTTTGTCATATGTTAAAAACAACAGCGATCTCTTTTTCAGTGTTTTGACACTACAAAAACATACCAACTCATGATTGAATAGTATCAGGCAAAAAAATGTTTTCTCCAAGCAAATGTTTACAGGAGGTTAATATTGAGCCATTCAGCCTTGCCACAACTTAGATACCTTGGCATACTCAAAGTTTCGTATTTGGTGAATGTTAAAAACAGAAGTTGAGGTGCCTTGAAGATTCAGCTGTCTTTAGTTCTAGGAGGGAGGCGAGCAGTGGGGTTTTTTCAGGATTCCAGCATTAGACTTAAATGCCCAAACTCTGCCTCACTTACACTTTGAGCCTTTAGTCCTTCTTCTGAATCTGACCCTTGCTCCCAAAGTCGCCAAGGTTTTAGTCAACAATTTGTCCGCTACTGTTCATTTAATCGCCTGTTGCTCCTGGCAATGTTAATTTGACAGACATTGATTTCTTTAACAAAGAATGAACCCACAGGAAAATCCCCAAATCAGTCTAGACGTTTTGCCTCGAAGGACTTGCCTGACCTATGCCAAAATATTACTAAACTGCTACAGCTGACTCCACTTCCCTGCTACAGAGGATACTAAAATGCTTCACACATGTTTGAAGAAGAATCCCAGTAATGTTGTGCCCTTTCAAAAAGCACTTCAGAAGTTTACAAAATCCACATGGAATACACTCCCTATTATTTACATACAGAAAAAACAATACATTGAGCAAATACTTCTACAATGGGCTTAACAATAGCCAACTTCCTTTCTTACTCTGGCAAAATCTTCCCTGAACATTCTCAGGGGTTTGTTAGATGAGAACAATTTTGGGATTTCCTTTTCATCCACTGAGGACCAGGTTGGACAGTTTGTAGCATATCTCTTCACCCCATCTCAACCCCATCTGGGGACATCTTGTAATGATTTTTTGGGGGGGAATGGAAGAACATCTGCTTCCCAGAATTTACCATCAAAGTATCTGCATGATTCTCCCTGACACACTATTACTTTGTATCTTGTCATTACTATGCTTATATATAGCAGCTCTCTCCTATGCAGGCAGATGTTGTAATGTCCCGTAAGTAAATGTTATTGCTTATTATCCAAAAAGTGGGTAATGTTGGCTATGAACAGATGTATTAATTCAGTGTGGTCCCAAAAAGTACTAATCTCTACATAGTTTACACACAGATTAGATAGAATCCCTAAAGTCAGTCTGTTCCCTGTGGATATCTGTAAGGAGGTTATAGACAAACATCAGAGAAACATCTCTAAACATGTTGAAGCTCATTCATTCCTTCAGTGAATAATCCTGCTTCCTGTTCCTATTTTTTTTTAATCTTTTTATTTCAGCTTCATTGTTCTGATTAGCTAAATATAAACTTCCATAATCTACAGAAGGTCCACTACTAACAGATGATTAAACTAACTACATATGCAATACAAACATCTCCAAAAAATGGTGTAGCTTTTGTGGTAAATTTTCCCCATATAGAAGATCTTAATCCTAAGGCTAAAACAATGTATAAAAGATTAACAGAAAAAATTGTGTATCAAAATTATTTTTAAATATTAAGATTGTTATAAGCCTATCACTCTAACTTTACATAGTGATCAGACTTTGCCACGCCATCCACATATGAATGACTCCTGCAAGAATAACTTTCTTACATGTCCCACCCTTTCTCCAGCAGCGTGTAGCTCTTCCCTCTTACAAGGTCCTCAGCTCCAGTAGACTGGTCACATTGGTGAGCAATTCTATTGTATCCCCAGCATTCATGCTGGCAACCCTCTAACCGCCACATCATCTTCCTTGGGCTTTTTGTTTACACCTCTGACACAGAAGCTAGTTGGGATCTTCCACATACCGCTCCTCCTCTCTTATATTTTCAGTTGTTTCTCTGCCAGATCAGGACAGGCAAAGCTTTTTAATTGTTCCTGCTACCTTCCTTACTTTGGCAGATACATTTCAAATACACAATGCTTTGTTAAGTTTGGGTATTTCAGCCTTCGCATACTGTGGTTGTGTTACTTTGTACACATGTAACATGACACAACAAGATGCTTTGTGTTAAAAGACAAAAGATCTCCGAGATCTCTGTGCATTTCACAATATGTCAGAAACAGGTATTACAGAAATCAGTCTCAGCCTACTCTCATTAAAGGAAAAAGGTAGTCTACCTGACTTCCTGATACTCTAATTCCTTAAAAGATACTGCTCCAGGGGAACACTTGACTTCTAGTAAGTAAAGTCTTCCTCCCCCCGCCTCCTCCTCCTCCCAGGCTTACAGGATCATACTTCGCATTTGTTCCTATTTAATTTTAAAAGCTGAACAGAAACATGAAACTACCTTAAACAAAAATTAACAAGTCGGGTCTGAGGAATCTATCCTTTATTTGCTATCTTTGGAAACGGTGGATTTTCAATTAACACACAAACTTTTCTGATTTCCCTTAGGGCTGATAAGAATAGAAAAGACATGTGCATTTCCAAATATCAGGAATTTAATTCTTATTAACCTAAAAAAGAAAAATCCAACTGGCTGTTTTTATCACAGGTAGGTTAGAACTGAAGTAAATCATGGGTTCTGCAATTCTACAACTTTTCTACAGGTTTTACTATTTATTAGAGATTTCTATTTTTATTTTAAATGTTTAACTTGTCCACTACTAATAGTTACTGAAGGTTAGTGCTATGGTTCATTACATTGTGCAGGAAACAAGAACTCACAAATTAGGACATACTAGAACTAAAAGCATTGATGCAACATTACGTTTATGTCCTTAACACATTTATATGGCCTTTTACCCAACATCCCAAGGAAAACCCCCGGCTAAGGTAAAGCCTTATGCCTGTGAGATACCACACACATTATATAGTTCTTTCTCCTCTTGCAGTTGTTTGCATCTGTCACTTGTCCACCTTGTGTCAAGCATGTGTCATACAAATAAAAGTTATAACTTTTATAAGTTTTATAAATTTAACTTTTTTACATTTTATAAATTTAACAAATTGAAGGGTATGAAAGCAGTGCTGTACTTCATAAGAATATGAGGTGAGGAGGCATATATATGATGAGTGACACAGTAACACTCAGGCATATATGTAAGGAAGCCTGTATAATTCATCCCTCTCACCTCAGGACCTTCTCAATGCCAAAGTCCTACTACAAAGTGAAGGCATCAGAATACATCACTGAAATAGAAGTAAACAGCTGTTTTCCCATGTTTCATAAAACCAACTGAACACAGAGACTTGCAACCAAAAGTGTCAAGCAGCGTTACGTACAGGGTAAGTGCCTGTATCTGCCAAAATCGCATTATGCCTATTGATTTATTATAGCTAAGCGCTCTATCTAATCACACACAAGTCAGAGTAGTGAGGCCTTATAAGATCAAGACATCATTTTAGCTTCTCTGGCTGTTGTGGGCTCTGAACAGCTGCTTAATTTCAATATTGACTTCAAATGGTTTTAGTCTGGTTTATGTGATGTCCAATACAGGTGCCAAGAAGTATCCAGAGTTAAAAGTAAAATGTATAACAACGTAACAGAAACTTTATAAAAATGTTAAAATCAGTAGCACTATTCTGGAGTGGACAGAGTAGCTATGTCCTGAGCAGCGGTCTTCTGATCCTGCTGCACTGGAGTAATTACCATTTCAGGTAGAAGAATACGGAAAAATTTTCCCTTCCCTGTTGCACCTCCACTTATCTGCTGCATCACAAGGCAGCAGACACAAAGTACCCCCAAATTCATCTTTTGCCAAGAAACAATGGGTCTCAAACTGCTTGCATTCCCCCAGTAAAAAGATGGGACATCTGAATGTCTTTTTTTTTTCTCTGAAGCATATACACAGCCATATCAAAAAAAGCTGCTTCCACCACTAACTGATGCTAAAATTGATGCTAATTGAAAGAGTCTGAGATTATTTTTAAGGAAATATTTTCATAAAGCTATACTATTGTTTCAGTATGGTTAAAAAAAAAACTATTCAAAATTAACCGCCAGAAGACCTAGAAGTATCTAGTAGCTCACCAACATTTTTTTGATTGCTCTTCCCATTCCAGATTTATTTATTTCTCCGTGGATTAAAAACAAACCACCCAACCCTACTTTGCTGGCAGAAGTCCTTGGCTACTTTATAATAGCAGAGTAGAAAGATGAAATAATTTCCACATAAGGATCAAGAAATATTATGTAATTGTGAGAGAAGGACCATCCCAAGGAACAGAAGATTTCAAGGTGACACCTAGTAAAAGGAGATGTGACTATTGGAAAAAGAAATCCTTTTGAAAACAATAAAATGCATACCTTCTTGCAGAACCTAATTCTCTCACATAACACGAGCAAAAATTAGAAATATAATGGAAATGATTTCATAGCATACTTCAGAGGTAACGGCTGGAATACTTAAGCCTGTTTCTGGGTAATGGACCAAACAGACTCTAATTTGATGTCACTTCCCATCCAACATTTTCTCTTTTTTTTGACAAAAGGGTTGAATAAGGAAAACTCAAAGCCAGAAAAATCACATTAAAAAATAAAAATTCTGGGTTTAACCTTTGAAAATCCCTGTTAAAGTGGGCTTAAATATCAGATATGCAGGCGATGAAGAATGTTTGTTTTAATGAGCTCCCAAAGTCATTACAAAGACAATGGAAGGCATGCAAATTTTGAGCAACAAAATTTAGAAGGTTTCATAGCACAACTATAAAGCTGAGAAGTTAATAGTTATAATGTCAGAAATCTTGACATCGTCACAGTTAAATCAGAAAGTAACATATATCTGAACAAAGAAGATCCATTTGGAATATATATCTCTGTTCTAGGCAACAGTAAGAGTGAAAACTAAATTGAGATCCAGCACACAAAAATGAAATGCATCACAATGAAATGCATGCAAACAGTCTAGCTGAATGTCCTCAAAATCTGTGCTGGATTTTTGGCACTAAATGTAAAGTGAATTGACTGTAGTATACATATATTTTAAAATAATATTGTAAACCAATCCTTGGCATTTGTTATACCTACTTCAATTAGTTTTATATACAAGGCATATATTTTTTCCCCAAATCATTACTATCATTTTTAATCAAGCAAGAAATGGAAAAAGTTTTCTAAGGAAATTACTTTTAATTTGATATAGGTCATAGCAAAGTATTTTTACATATTTTAATTGTGTTAATAAGCTTCTTCCTTTCCAGTTCTAAATACATTCGAAACAGCAATAAAAGGAGAAGGAGCACTAGTCTGCTCTGCCCAGACTGGTTCGAGACAAGAAGAGCAAAAAAAGACTACAGATGGCAAACCTGTAAGGATCAGAGAACTGACCTTTAATTGAATGTTGCAGCTTAGTGGTCAAGATACTCAGAGATCTTACATTCATGAAAAAGAACACATTTGGAAGTAAAATCTACCTACTCACATCAGATAATGCATTTAAATAGAGACAGAGTTTAAAAGCAGTATTCCACGTTACCCACAATGTAACGGAAAAGCCTATGTTACTTGAACCAGTAATTCAAATGGACAGTTTCTTTTTAAGGAATGCATGTTTGAATGTTGTTTTTCCCCACACTGTTGTTACATAAAGGTCACAACTGTATAAAATAGACAGGAGTGGGATCATGATCCCATGCTGAGTCAGCCAGAATGAATCCCATTCCATTCCCAGCTTTGCGAACAACTTGCAACATGAGTAACAAAATTATTTTACTTTTTTTTTTTTTTCAGCTGTAGCACAATACTTACCTACTTTACCAGGTTGTTGTGGAAACTAATGATAGGTATGTTAATATTCAGGAAGCATCATAAGATGCACCCATTCCTACAAAAATCTGCCCTACAGTAGCTTGACTAAGTTTTTCAGGACAACAATTATCTTTTATTTGTTTCTACAGTTCCCAGAACAATAGGGTCTTAATCCTTGACTTGGACAGCTAGGCACCATTGAAACATAAATAATTAGCAAACAATATGAGTTGAGAGATTCAGCAAAGTGTTATCCTTCCCAGAGCTCCAAGGCACAGAGCATTTAAATGACCAGAATGTAGCCAATGCAAAGGGAACTGGGGACAAGGAACCATAGCCTTGGTTGCTTGCTAACAACTTTGGTGGCTTGTTCTTGAAAGAGCAGGGATACAAAAAAGACGACTGATGGAATGCATATGTGAGAAGAGAACACTATTCAGAGGAGCATAGGGACTGCAAGTTGCTATTTGAGCAAGGAATTTAGGGCAAAAGCTTTTTATTTATTTGCCAGCTCTGCTGTATCTGCAAACTGAGAGCAAACACAGTAGGAAAAAAATAGGGGGTTGTTTTGGGGTGGGTTTTTTGAGAAACAACACATAAACATGCAATTTGCCAAAAGAGATACACATCAACAAGAAAGAAACAGTTGTATAACCAATGGTAGCTGTTGTCTTGAGAGGTGTCCTACGCACACATATGCAGCCTTTATCATGAGTATGCCCGCTATATTCAAGCTAGAGCCTCACTTCGAAGTTTCAGCCGTGTGTTTTCATATACACCAAGAACAACACCCTGCTTCCCATCAGAAGTAAAAAGGTTAGAGCTAGTCCAATCGCTTGAGTAGCCCTTCATCTTGGACAGCCCTTCATCTTCAGCATCTAAGAATATCTGCAAGTATCAAGCATAAAGGGTATGATGTGGAGTTTGTGCCAACATTTCTAAGTAAAACAATTACTTAACAATTAAGCGACTGTTTCTTCTTCATTGCCTGTCTACGCATTTGTTCTGTTGTTGGTGACTTCTAAGCTATGTACTCTCTGAAGGTGGTATCAGTAATTTGGGCTTGTTTACTCCAGAAATGAAAGACTGAAGGGAAGCATGACTGTCAGCATTACTGGAGTGAAAAATAATTCCTTCCAAATGACAAATGAAGAAATGCTCTGCTTGCAGTCACTCTGGAAGATACCTGGAGGACAGGCAATTTCCACAAGGTGATGAATGAAAAGGAAGTAGAATGCTGCGACGCAAGCCTGGAGTGTTTCCAGTAAACTGTGAATGCAGGGTGGGGCAAATGAAAGCAGTCTTCAAGAGGGATAAAGGCAAAAGAGTCAGGGTTTAATACACTACCCACATTTGTTATTTTCTTAAATAAAGATGATGTTAAAGCAATATATTAGGAAAAAAATTGAGAGAATTACAACAGAGACTAAGTAAATATTATTTTCAGCCACTAATCAAAGTATGTACAACACATTAACCCACTCATTTAAGTAATCTATTTAATGTGCAATAAAAACTAAAGCAAATGTGTCCTTCCAATAGTTTAGACCCTTCACTCCCTCTTGTATTTGGCAGTTTGATAATTCAAAAACTTGAATAGATTAGAATGATAAAGCATTTTCATCAAAAGACTACAGAGAAGTAACATGCATGCAGTTTGACGTGCTCTGAAATAAGTGCTGAACATCTGTATTTGAAAGAAGATAAATAAAGTTATCTTTTTTTTAACTAAAGTAAATGATAAAAAAAGTCTTCGAAAGTCTCAAAGCCTTACCTGTTGGTATGCTTCATAGATTATATCAAACAAGAAAGCCTGAGGCATTTCACTCGCTCTGTACCTGGCACGTTCCAATGAGTGGTCTAAACAGCCATTTGCAGCAGAGGCAATAACGGTAGAAACTAGAGGGCGAATTGCTCCTGCTGCCTGTGGAACAAAACACAAAGGGAGGCCTAAATGTTAGTAATATTAATATATATATCAGCTGCAGTCAAAAAGAAAAGAGCTTTAAATTATATTTTCTATTTATCTTTTATATATCTCATAATGGGCAAGTCATACTACTTAGTCTGTATGAGACTTAACATGAATATAGCAACAGAAGACTGTATAAGTACACACTGAGGGCTAATTTACAAAACAAAAATCCTAAATCCTTCATAAGCATCTACTGCAAATACATGCACAGATCTCAGATGTTTGCTTTTCAGACTTACATACATATTAGCTGGCTTCTGTTAGGACAGTTCTAGGCCTATTCAGATACCAACCAGCAGGAGACACACCTGAGAGGTCTTGGCAATCCACAATATCTTTTGCTTTCACAGATTTCAATTTGGCTAAACCGCTCAGAAATAAGCAGTAAGAAACGTTTCAGAAAATGGAGCTTGTTCCTCTGTGTTGAATTCACTCTGTGAAATACAGAGCAACCCCACTTACCAGCACTCAATATCCAGCAGCTCTATGCCTCAGAAGAGATATTTAAATGCTTATATTTCAGTTTTGGTTTTGCTTAGAATTGAAACCAATTAAACATATATCTTTGATCTTTTAATCAATATAAAGTATTAAAGATCTATGGCATCTCCAAAACAGAATGCCCCTAGCTGGTTTTAGTCATTTTGATACCAGAAGGTTACCCACAACTCATCAGTCACTTACCAAATGCTCACATGAACTTTATATGATGCTGAAGGCAATTGGGACAAGAGATGTTCATACAATAATGAAGAAAAGGATGCAAAGATAGAACATTGCTTATCAAATTGCAGCCCAAAAAGCATGCTCCCTAACAATGCTAACCACCAAGAACAATGTCCTTACACTATACTGTTTATTATCTATTTTTAAGAATACTAAAAAAATAATTTATGCTGTTCCAAAGCATTTGGAATTATCCAACATCTTAAATCAGTATACCTAGAAAACCACTCTCAATGGTGAATTCCGACAGTCTTCACTGTAGCCACAGAAGATCTTCTGAGGTCTAGCGAGCTTTGACACAGAAAAAAAAAATAGGTCTCATCACATAAAATAAGAGCACTGTTACTGCTGATTTCATTTATCTTCCGTTGGCAAATCATGCCCTCATACATATGAGTCCTCTCCATTCTTACAAGACTTCTGACCTCAGATAAGCATAGAGTGGCAGAATGAGACACCAACAGTGAGCCTAAAGTTTTTTTCCTCTCAGAAGAGAAAGAATTAGTTGTCCTCCCTCCCTCTTTCACACTACTGAACAATAAAACAAAGAGGAACGCAGTCAGCATGTTGAGTACTTTATGAGCTCTAAAATACAGCTTCTTAGTTCATTCTTTTACAGAATGAGGACAGAGATGTGAACCAATTCTTCATGCCCAAAGAGTTTTGACATGCATGAGCTACCAGGGTAGGGAGAAGGGAGAGAAAAAGATTCAAAAATATTCACATGACAAGAGAAATATCCAAATCACTTTCTCAAAATCTGAAAAGTACTTTTTCTTTCTAATACATAGGAAGAGATATCTATATAAAACACTACGTGGAGCAAAACACTATCATCCAAAGGCAAAACATTGTACAGGAAGATCAGCGAGACCTATGAAATCACAGAACTGTCTGTAAAGGATCTCAAGAGCCCATCTAGTCCATCTTTCTGTCCTAGGAAGGATCAATTTCACTCCTGTAATAGAAAAGACAAACTGACAAAACTAAACACCACTATAATTTTATTAATATGTCAATGTGTTAAACGAGGAGTAAATTTAACAGATGTACTTTGAGGAAAAGCTGTGCATAAGCAGAAGTAGAGACTAAATTATCTGCAACTTGTCCCCTCTCTATTTCCTATGATTCCAGGACATGGATTATTACCTCTATATCCCAGCTGCTGGGCATTTGGACTATGTTATTTTGCTCTGCCGTCATATTTTAATTGGTCACACACACACAAATTTATAAAATTAGAAGGTCATGGGAAAAGAGAGAGCAGCATGTTAGCCACAGCTTTTCTGTAATTAGTTAAGTCTATTTGATTTTTTTTCCCCGAAACAGTTACCATTCCAGAAAACCAGTTAGCAAAAACAGGATTTCTTAGGCTGATCCAATATTTTATTACAGTTTTTAACAATCATGTCATGTTACATTTTAAGCATAAAACAGGCCAAGAGAGTACAATGTGACTTGCGTAACCAAATCTCATAAGTGAAACATGCACTCTGAGGAACAAAAAGCCAAACTGCAATACTAAATAAAATTGAAATACTCAAAATTATATTCTTAAAAGAGCTCTGAAACACATTGTTTTCTTGACATCTGGTTTATTGCACAATAAAAATTCATGAATGTCTGTATCTGTATTTTTGTGACAATACTGAACCACATCTCCTGTTCTGCTGAGACCTAGCTCTTCCAGAAGATTCAGGAAGATCTAATTTCTAATAAATCCAAACAATTATTTTTTTAAAAACCCCAATTAACGTCTACAGTAATTGAAAGCTTCATGGCACCTAAAATTTAACACATGGCATTTTTCAAACAACTACAGTTTTGCTTTATATTATCCCAGAACTGAGTCCCGTGTGGCAGGCTCAGTTTCTCACTTGTCTTCCCTCTGTTTCAATGAGAAATCACAAGTTGGGTGCAGAAGGATGTCTCCTGCAGCAAGTCCGCTCCAACTATACCTGACACTGACTGAAAACATGAAATTTAATTCAAAGAATAAGATTTATTGCTGACTTCTGATTATGCGAGGGAGAGAAATTCTAACCGTGTATGCAGTAACAGGAAAACTAACAGTCATTTGATCAAAAATAATCAGCTTTTATTCCAAAAAAGGACAACTCAGTCCATGGCTGCTCCATGCTCGAAGAGCAGAATGCAGAGCTCTAGTACTTACTAAAGCCCGGAAGTTTCTACTGCACTGAAAACCTTCCTATGAGGAGCAGCTGAGTTTGGAGCTGGAGCATATTTGCTAAGGTGTAGCATTGAGTTGAAACATTAAAATCCTAAAATACAGAAACTGGTCCTTTGTTTTGCTCAGTACTGGCTCAGCTTCCCATAGGACCTTTCTGTCTTAGCACTCACACACAGGCTCCCTCAACCAGACGATGTGACATAACCCAAGGCTGAGTTTACCACCTCAGTGACAAAAGAACTACAGTAGCTCCTAAGACCACTTCCAGACTGGATGAAAGGAAAATACTGGCCTGTGTATAGCCTGCATTGTTTTCATATGGGACAAGAGAGCTGAGTCCTTAACGCAGGAAACCTTGCATCTGCAGTACGTCTGGCGACATTCTCTAGCTGGCATACACTGACACAGCTGCCAAACCCAAGCTGGCTTACACAGACCTCACTGCACGTGCTTCTGCTTCCAAAATTGCCTTGTGGGTATCTTCATTCATGGTGTAAGCATCATATTTGGCATGTCAAAACAGCAGAATTGAGCTGTGAATTTGGTTCTCATATACAGGCCAAAGAGGGGCACAGTTTAAGACGCATGGCTTGCTCTGCAGTATTTCCTTCTGGTTAGCCCAAGTGCTCTTCCCTACTCAGCACAAAGCCTTTTCTGCATTCCACTCCTAGCAGTCATGCAATGAACTGAACAGGGAATTTAGGTACTTGAGACAGGGCTACACGTTACAATTTTTTAGTTCAGAAACTTAAGCATTAGGGCACAGTAGGGCAAATAATAAAGTACCACAGTATCTAAAAGGGCTTTTGCCCTTGATGACTGTCATACATCTATTCAGTTACAACAACAAATATTTTATTATTTGCAAGGAATTTCCATGTTGTTACTGATTTATAACGAGAACAAAGAACTATTTCCATATTAGTAAAGAGTACATATACTGAGTCTCGAGTATTTGAATTTTATTTGTTCTAATTTGAGAAGCTTTGACTTGCTACTTAAGTCAGGAATGTACAGGTATTTGGCCCAGCTCTCAGGCAAGAGGTTCAAACATGAATTTAAAAAATGAATACAACAAAGAAAATCTGCCCTCATTTAAAATTGTAAGTACTTGTTAATGTCACTATAGTTTTACAGATTTTTTTTTTAATTTTTTTTACACTTTTAATTAGCCTACCACAAAATACAAATCCTGGGAGTCTAGAGCAAGTGCCTGGGCCTTATACTAACATTTCCCTTACCCAGAGTACTCATCTTCATATTTCTAATAATTTTGACCCCGATCTCAAGTAGATTTGCTTTCAAAAAAATCACACACAAAACACACCATACACCCTCGCTGAATGTGAAGTGGATAGTTAATAGATAGTTAAACTGAATTTCTTTAAGTGTCCACTTTACAGCCTTCAAGCCACTCCAAAGACAGTCAAGCACTAGTTTTGGTGAACCTGGCATGTCCAGGAAATGCACACACTTATTTCCTCTGTTTTTTGCACATTTTGTTAAATAAATTAGTTAAAGTATCAAAATATCTCTGGGCAAGCTCTTAAAATATTCTTTCATAGCATAACAGACATTGAAACAAATACTGCTAACTGGTTAGTTTTCTTTTGCAGACAAAATATTGGAACAAAAAAAACATTTTAATCTATCGTTTCCTTAAAACAATCCTAAAATGTCCTGAGAACACAGAATTCCATCAGCTTCAGTAGATGTGAAACACTGATATCTCTCAGAAGCAAGCTCATCCATCCATCTGCTGAAAACTGAGCCAGCTTCTAGACACTTTTAGGAACAACAGGTGTCTTTTATAACCCATTTTAAACAGCACAAATCAAAAACATTTACAAACAGATTCTCAGTTTTGTATTCAGTTTTCTGCATAACTGCATAGAGCATAGTATACATTCAAGATTTAAAGATTTGATGGTGACTGGAAAAAAGGTAGGGAATGAAGTGCATCATGCAGGTCAGTATAACAGGCTATCCCAAGTATTTTCAATAGATTCAAGGTGTACTAATCCACCTTTCCACTAAACAGTAATGCTGTATCATTCTCATTTTATCATACTTTTATTCTGACAATAAATTGTTTAGATGCATTTATTCAGTGCATACATAACCTAGGTGTGCTTTAAGATCAGACAACACAGCCAGTTCAAGGAGAGTAAAATCCAAGCAGTATTGATGACAACTTTTATTACAAAATGAAGTATGAATGTCTTGGCCACAGAAGCCTACACACAACATAGCAACCTGGCTAACACAATGCACTATAGCTTCTTTTTACCGAATATTGATAAAAACTTAAAATCCTCATTTTATTTAAAAAAAAAAACAAAACAATAAAACCAGAACCCATTAACATGTCAAAAACGATCAGTGGGGGGAGATAGAGCTTATATCACAAGCAAGAAATTACCCAGGTGACAAACAGCCCCAATACACAGTGCATTATTCAGCTGAGACCAACACTCTACATCTAGAAAACAACTTACAAGAACAAGTTATCAAAGAGCCAGAAGCTCCAAAAGAGCATAAAAGCCAACACACCTGCATCACTGATCTGGTCATTTTTGGTAGCCAGAGCTGAAACAAAGCAATGCTACATAGCTGCAAAACTCAACAAGTTGAATGACATAGACTAGGAAGAGAAGAAAATTTGCAGTGGCACAAAATCCTTACAAAAAATACCACAATTACAATTCCATTTGTTTTACAACAGTGTGGTAACAACTTCAGACAACCACAGATCCTGCAGGCTGGCATACTAAAAAAAAAAGTATGCTATGTCTTTGGCATGCCCCTGACCCTAGTAGGCCCCTAGTACTAACACAGACCCACAAAGTTCACTTTCACAGCCAGTTTGCAACCCTGAACTTCAAGTGCATGTGAATCACAGCCCAAAACTTTACAAAGTCTAGTCCTAAATGAGCCGTCTCTCCCAAGGCTCTAGCATAACTCCTTTCTACTTTTTAATTATATTAACAATACTTTTCTTCTCCATTCATAGCCTTTATCTCCCCTGAAATTCATTTTCCTTATGCTTTCTATCTTTCTGGCTCTCTAGTAGAATTAAGTAAACATACACTTTATGTTTCTATCATCCTAACAGCACTAGATTCAATGTCTTAAAATTACTTAGGAATAGGCCTGATGTCAAACACATACAAGCATAGCTTATAAATGCTATCTTTAAAAGAATGTCCTTATTCTCATGTTTTTACATATTCTCCTCAATATTCATATTATTAATTTTAATTCTTTAATCAGAGTTGTTTTCAACTCTGACAAGTAAAATAGTACTGAACCAAGACTCCCAAATGATTTAGTCACCCTGCCTTAGAGAAAATAAACTTGCCTTGCCTATATACCCTGGAAATAGAAGTATATTAGAAATGCATTTTCATCACTTCAAAGCAGTTTACTTCTTTGAAACTGTATGCTGGAGATTGTGGAGCTAGTCACACTTAACTGGACAAATATATCCATCTTGGAACTCCATTAAAGTGAATTTTGTTGAGGTAAATTTGGTAAATATATAAACAATTTTATCTTGCTTTTCCATGAAGACAAGGATTGCATTAGGACACTGTTCAACTACGTAACAATTTTAATAGATGTTAATTTAGACAAGCTAGATATCTAACAGTTTACAAATATGTCCTGGAACGTTTTTTATTAGGTGAAAGATTATTTATATGTTACCAAACACTACCATCTCCTGAGGATTTCAGTTGAAATTGGGTCTGGCTATGAACCAGCGAAGGAAGCTCAGAATAACTATGATTAATTTCTTCTCATTTTATTCCATCAAACTGTTTCCACATGTTACTACAGGGAAAGTATTCTTTTACACAGATCAAACTACTTGCCATGAAGGGCATTCACAGCCATCTACAATATGAAAAAACACAGAAACAAACACAGTATCTGTGATGCATGAAACATGTAGAAACATGCATTTTTATTCAGACATCTGCACTCAAGCTAACTGTATCTACAGTAATCAACATGCTTCAGCCATGCTCAGTAATTACCATTGAAGTTAGAAGAACTGTCTCTACTGAAAGATTTCTTATTTCAAATTTATCAAATAGAATCTTCAAAGCAAAATTCAAAACCTCAATTATAAGATTAAAATATTTCACATATTTAACAGGATGTTCATTTCGTATCTTTTATATTGTAAATCTGAAGGGGAAAATATCTAATAAAACAAAAGTCATATAACTATCTTTGTAAAATAAAGCAATCAGAGAATTTCTTCCAATGCACATTCAACGTATTGCACTGAAATACCACCTCTTTTTTTCCTTACATTTCTTTTTTTCTTTTCCTTTTCTGCATTTTGTATCCAGCTGTTGTCTAGGTCTACAGTTTATCTTCTCTATAACCAAAAGTCGTAATCTATGAGAAGTTTTATGACTCCACTGTAGAGATGGAAGACTTGGAGTATTTCCTCCTCCAACCTACAGAAATCCTGGCAAAGCAATTCTGTTCGGATGAAAAAGATTGGGGTATAGACAATGTAACAATACAAACTATAGGCTAACAGTCCTATACAGAAGTACAGGTGATAACTACAACTTGGCTGTATGTGCAAAGTTTCCTAAACTTAGATGTGAAGATGTGGGCAAGCCCAAACTAGCCAAACTTTCAAACTGAACTGATTCAAGCCTGCACATAGTCCACAGAGTTCATAACCTCCTTCTGCACCCAGAACCCACCTACTTGCTGTACAGCAAGGCAAGGCAGCAGTAGGCTGCATGGATTCAACTCAAACCTGTCACCATTTCCCCTCTAACTCCTCCTGTTAATGTCATGTCCAAAAGACCCCCCCAAACCAATACCTCAGCTGTACACTTCTCGAAGGACCAGGTATGGCATGCAGTCAGGACTACAGGACAACCAGGATGACTCAGTAAAGAACAGCAGGCCACAACAAAGGTACAGATACTCTCGTTATCGCGCAGTAACACAAATCTGAGTCCATGGCATATCATACTTTCACCCACACTCACACCCAGACTCTACCATGTAGCATATACATAATTTGTGTGGCAGTGCTGTGGTGGGGTCAGGATTCCTTCTACCTATATCTTTTACTGACAAACAAATACAATCTCCAACCTGAGCTGTACATCCATTAGAGATTAAGGCTGAAGAAAAAAAAAAAGGTTACCTTCTCTCCATCAGGAATTTTCCTTTTTTTTTTTTTTTTTTTTTTACACAACAAGAATAATTTTTAAATTACCTTATTTTGAATTTTGTCAGGAAAAAATAATCAAAATTCATATTCATTATGGGCACACATCTTTGATTCTCATTAGTGAGATACCCACTAAAATTTTTTCTACGTAGGCAGTATCACCAAACAGTCCAATTCCAGCTATCTTAACATATTTGCGCTGGCAGCTTTTAATTGCCCAAGGACAGCACTGGTTGAAATGTTAAACAAGGCTGGTGTAACACAGATATTAAACCTAATCATCAGCCAGACAAAAAGAAGGTTAATTAGAACAGATGTAAGGAGTTTTGAACACTATGAAAAAAAGGCTTGTATGCTAAACTTCACCTAATTTCCTTAAAGTCTGTTTACCCAGCTGGCTAGGAGCAACAGTCAAACTTACTAAAATCAGGCACATGTTAATCTTAAACCAACACCAGGAAGGAAGAAGTTATAATTGTGTTTATTCCTAGCTGCAAAAGAGGGGATGTTTAATCAGAAATTTAATATACACTTTGATCCAACGTTAATGAGCTGACACTATGTTGTACATTGAACAGACTTCAAAGACACAGGATGCCTTAAACAAGTGTAATGTATATTTATGACACTGTTTAAGAGAAAGAAAACATTTCTTCTAATGAGGTCATCTTTATCAGAACATACTATCTGAGTAACTGGGGATACTACATGTACATCAAGACATGTCAGAGTCCCAATTAGCTATAGCAAACTAAATAAGATTACTAATAACAGAAACTGTTGCTCAAAAATTAAGACTGCAAGTGTTCTTTTTTACTTACATAATTACTGTTCTTTTGTATTTAAAGCATTTACCTCTACAGTGTCAGTAAATATCGTTTTGATCTAATTGACAACATGCTAAACTCTAAATGTTATTGTGTGGAAAAAGTAAGATTTCTCAAAGGAAATCAAAAAGATTCCTCTCAAAAAGACAGGATGATAAGAATATGCAAATGAATACAAATACACATATATGAAAATATATATATGAGACAGACGAAGAAAGCAGAACTAGGCATATCACAGGCTGCAATTTTTCAACACACAGCACTGAAAACAAGCTCAAGAACATATTGAAAGTGGAAAAGAAGCAAACTCAAGAACATACATACACACTAAGAAAAAGAGTAGTAGTACTGCAAACAACGATACAACTAATTTATGTGAACATTTGATTTCATAATAAAATTGGATTTTTTTAGAAAGCAGATAGAAAATAAGTCATAAGAATGTCATTTATGTTGCTCTTGTATCATGAATTACTGCCCTAAATCCAATGAACCATTTTTAATACAATAAAGAATAAAATGACAAAAGTTAGCAGGATTAAACCAGTATATACATTTTTAACGGTGTCATACAAATTATATAGCATTTATTCTACTGCATTGCTTATCTGTGCATTTCATGTGAGAAATTCAAGAAAGGTCAAAGAAATTTGTTTTTCCATAAATACAACAGCCCTGTATAATTAATAAAATACATTTTATCATTGTTAGCCAAATAAGGTCTTCTTACCTCAGTCAACATATTCAGCTAATTTTTGTCACAGTTAAACTAGTAATGTTTAACCACATGTTCTCACTTATTAACGTTTTGTTTTCTTCTTGATAATTTTTTTAAAGTACTTCAAAGCTTGTATGACGTCTGCATAATGCTACTAAAGATCCATACTATGTGTATGATCCAGACCACACATAGCAACCCCCGCCTAAAGAGCAGCACATGCTGGTACAGTGCTTCAAGACTTTCTTATGACGTATTTAATCTTTTCAGTTGTCAGCAATAGCTGTATATTATACACAATTATGATGGATTCTATAACATGTAAAATTCAGTCTAAGCAATTTAAACATTCCAAAGCACATCATGTGGCCAGTATGCCACCAATAGTTTTCAGTATTTTTAGAAATATTTTAGAGTATACTTCCAGCTTTAAACTTTGGCATTCATTCAACATAAGATGACAAAGATGAGCTACCAGCACTTTCTTGTTCTAACTAGTGCTATACTGCAAATCTAGGTGGTAAAAATTAAAAAGAATATTTGCTATAAAAAATAATGAATTGCAAAAAAAAAATAATTTTTCCTCTAAAATAAACAAGAATATTTATTTTACTTTGACTGCACAGTATTACCTTGCATTAACAAGTAAGGAAACACATCTTACAGTCAGCAAGCCATCTTTCATATCCTAATTACTGACTTACCTTGCAAAAAGCTATCAGTGAACTGTGCCAGAGAGGATTTTGTATAGTAGAGTAAGTCAGTATAAAGAGGAGTTAACATCTTTATTCAGTGAAATAGAAATCTTGAAGTTACTGCTACAGGAGTTACAGTTAAGAAGCTATATTTTACCTCCAGAAAGTCTACATCACTACAAAATCAACAATATCATGATGTTAAGGCTACTGATCCACTGTATATCATTAAACACATTTTGCATCATATTATGAAGAAAGAAGAAAAAAAAATCTTGAGGTGTTGTAGGAGGACTCTTGCACAATTTAATCAACCAAATGCAAAACTGCAGTGTTTAATTAATAACTCTTTCCCACACACACAGTCCTGAGCAACGAAAACCACAAGCACTATAGTTTGTGGTCATGCAGTTCCCTAGGCAACTCTGCACCTGCTTATCAAATGTCTCTGCCTTATGAATTTGTTCAGCTGGTTCTCTCAGCACTGTTTGTGTCCTCTCCTTGCAGAAACCCTTGCACCCGAGCTTCTTACAGCCCATTAGGTTCAAAATTTCAAGTCGCCTATTTACACGTGCTTCATCTAAGACCTCCTCTGTTATCAAGGGCCTTGTAAAAATAGATCATTATACCTTATCATGCATGTTTGGCTCAAAAAGTGAGTCTAATACATGCATGTACTAATTTGATAGCTCATGAATTCTCTCCTACATGCTCCAGTGCTCCCCAAGGCAGTTTTAGTTCTATCTGTACCACAGCCCACTTACTTCTTGGAAACAGGAGGATAAGCACAGAACCAGTCCAGCAAACTATTACAGAATATGAAAGAGGCCAAGTTGGCTTTCAGAAGGTTCACCTAACCTGCAGGGCTGGTAGTGTCCTTTGCCACAACCACCCAGATCACAAACCCCGCCAAAACACAGCTGGGGGCATTTCTGGATGAAAACTCAGATTTATTTTCAGTGCTATATTTGGAGAAAAAGGGAAAAACTTAGGGAGGTATGCATGGCTAATCCTGAGCCAGAGAGATATAGCTAAGAATCTCTTCCAGATCTTGCCATGTAGAAGTGGCTGGAATGATCCAAGGCTTTTATTCAGTTCCTTACACATGCTGGACAAGCTAAGATTTCCCTTATTTTAAGGAACTATTCTTTACTCCTTTGATCTGCTGCAGGAAGAAGAAATTTGACTGAATAAACAGACACATCTTTGCTAAATGCTGCTTCATTTTCCAAAGTCATATTGTTTTCTCAAATGAAGCATACAGATTTTAATGAGCTTCCAATCAACAGTAGTGTCATATACATAGTTTCTCTAAATTTAAAGGAGGTATGTTTTATAGACATTACATAAAAATTACTTCAGCAACCACTTAAGTACAGGAAGCTATGCTCAAATTTTATTTCCAGGATAATCTAATCCTACTTAAAAAAAAAAAAAGGCAAGGTAAAAATTACTGTAAGTGTAGACTTCCAGAAGCTAAAAAATGTGGGATTAAGTCACCTTTTTAAAAAAGATTAAATACTAGTTGCATTAGGCACAGCTGGCTCTATTAGTACAACCCAGAAATGCTGCAAAGAAAGGGAATTATAATTTAAGCTCCTGTCTGTGATTTATGTATTTCAGTTGGTTGAGTTGCATCCTTCCTAATGAATGTAATGAATCATCTAAATCACTTAAATTGATACTGGGAAATGACAAGAGTTGTTTCTCCCCTTACCAGTGCTTTCCCACCACCAAACACTACATCTTGTGAGGACAAAGACTTCAAGTATTTGCTAACAATGTATCAGCTCTCCATTCAACACAGAAAACAATAACAACTTGGCTGAGAAGGTTATAACTTTCTGTGGGACCAATAACACCCTAAGTTATGGAAACATCAATACGTTTCCAATAGTTATCCATTACTACAGAGTTGAAAAAGGAATATTGTATAACTATTTTCTGTACAGCAGCAAAACCACATTTGATTTCTTCACACATTCAGAGAAGTTTCAGGGCTACTGAATAGATTCTGATCTTCACAATAATGTGGCTCTTGAAACATTGTTTTTGTCTAAAATTGGTATATAACACCCCTACAATTCATTAATATGGATTTTTATATTGACATAAGTCAGAGTCTCCTAAACTACAGAACTCATTCCATCAGTGGAATAAAAATCATGTCAAGACGGTAGTATGTCATCAATTCTTGATTCTGCTTTTGCAAAAAAGCATCTGACAGGGGAGCAGGAGCCCCTCAAAGTATCAAGCATACAATGAAAGCAGAACCTCTGAAAACAGGCACAAGACTACTTCAGATGACCCAGTTGCATGCATATGAATCAAAAATGGTCTGTTACTGATGCAGCCTTTACAGTTGGCTAAAATCAGTCTTTGAGTATAACAAAGAGGACAAAGATCATGTGCAAAATATTCTGTATATGCTGAAAACAGAGGAGATAATAAGAAAACATAAAAAGATAATTGCTTCCAAGAGAAAAAGAACAAGGAAAGGACAGAATGAGTAGAACTGCTCCAGCATTGCTCTCCTCATTCAAGTATATAACACTAGATCAGCCTATTTATCCACTTAAGTCCTTCTTCACCATCAGTGGAGAAAGACAGATGTTTTTTTTGGTTTGCCACCCACCATATTTTGCTAATACAACTCAACAATCATACATAAAGCATTTTATTTTGCTATCTAACACTATCTAACTGGGTGAAAGAACAGCGTGTCCATGGGTGCATATTTTCTGCTCCAGCCTTATGATACAGTAAGACTGATAACCAGCACTGAGTCTGAGTAAACTCAGAACAGACTGAGCATGACATGTAGTGTTGTCTGTCTGGGGGTACTATTTTGACTGATCGTGTATGCGAATAAGAGTCCATGAGACTGAGTAGCACTGTACATCCGTATCGGCATGTATGTATTCTTCAGATCCTTGCTAAAGCTGAGAAAAAAGCAATGAAGTTAGCTTCAAGAAACCAGCTTTTAAGAAAGCCGTTTTGATTTAGTCCTGTCAAAGAAATAAACTATACTTTCAAATCCAGTTTATGTTAACTACAAAAAGAGAAAGAGTCTTTGACTGCATCTGCCTTTTTTTAACTCTCAATAGCAGAACTGACAAGTTCCTCCCCGCCTTCCTGATTTTTTTTCTTGTAAGCATTTTTCTTTTTAGTTTTGTTTAAAATGCAGTGTTGGCAATGAGATATTGCTAGAGGCTTTGGACTGATGCCTTCTGAAGCTTCCACTTTTCCCAACTCCACTTTTACTAGCAATAAAGAATTTGTCTCTAGAAACATGTAATTTTAATTACAAAATTACCCCAAAAACATAAATGGAATTTAATTGGTTACAAAGTAATATTTTCACATAATCAAGGGATTGTTTGGGGGATTTAAGGCATAATTTATTAGTTCTGGATAAGGTGCACATTTTGATTCCTACAGGCAAATAACAAACTGATTAGTAAGTGTAATAAAGCAGTTTATTTGTCTGACAATTGGCAGCTAGAAGTGCACTAACTTACTTGATCAATTGCCATTTTAAAGAACATTAAAGCTTCCCATAATTATGCTATCTATATGGTATGCAGATGAATAACAATACAGCATTACCCCTATTACACTAGTGATTTAATATGGTATTTCTGCCAAGTTTTGTGCCTTTCTACATAATGCAAAAGGAAGTAATTACTTTTTGTACTGAAAGATTGAAGAATTGACTCCCTTTTAGATATGCAAAGAATTTGACTATAGGAAGAACTAAAGATGATAGCTTCTCTTGATCATTTTTCTTCTGATATTCAAAGCCATGCAGGTCAGTTTTGAGAAATAGTTTTAGCTTTCCAGTCATTTAGTTTTCAGAATTCTGTAGTTTTCAAGTGAAGATCGTCACCTCTCTCTGGCAGGAAGCTTTTCCAATTTGTGACATAAAATGAAGTTCTTCTCATGTTCCTTAATTCAATTACTTTATCAGGTTACATCAATAGCTAACAGCTTTTAGAATACAGTTCTCTCGTAGCCTAACCTCACCGAATTCAGTGGATCTAAGCCAACACAGGAAGCCACCACAGAGCCAATAAATACCACGCACATTTCAGACAGACATTATACAATGGAAAAGACCATGACAAATGTATAAGATCACCTTTTTGAGATCAAATGATACTTCAGTGATCTAGGTAAAGAAATATTTACCAGTCAGAAGTTCAGATGAACTAGAGTACACTGCCTTGAGAAGGTCAGTGGAGACTGCCTTGGTTCCCTGATGTTTTACGGAAAATGTCTTGCACCCAATTAAAAAGAAAACCAGGAAAAAAAATACTACATTTAAAAAAAAAAAAAAAATCATCACACAAATGTCAAGAAAAAGTTAACAAGTTAAACTTAAACACAAGGACAAATGAGATATGATATACCGTAACATGCAACGACACCTAAACACAAACACATTCAGAACACAGTTATTCTCATTTCAATCCAACATCAGTACAATTAATCCCAGTCTGCTACTCTCAAAGAATCTCATTTAAAACAGATTTACAAAGGGGATCTATTTTAAAGTCTTTGGCAGAAAACCAATTCTGGAAAGCTATTTTGCGCTATATGAGAAAGGTCAAAAACCTTGTTAAAATTCTAACAGAATTTAAGTTTTAATGACTGGAAACTTATGTTATGTATCACTGAAAACTATAGAGCAGAGTTTCTATTTTATCGCCATTTCTCATTAAGCCAATCTACAAAAGTACAGGCCTACTAGTAAGAAGCTCAGTATATTTAGATTTCCAACAATGTTCTGAGAGACTTTACATCATTCAATTTCCATAATAAATATTTTAACAAGTCATATATTCCCTTTCTATACAATGAGCTTTCAAAAAAAAAAAAAAGTGGACGAGTGCTAAGGAAATACCACAATTCATTCTTCGGACTCTATTCCGCTGTCAAAGTTGCAAATCATTTGTCAATTAGCTTATCTTTTACCTCATTTCCTGAAAAAAAGACAAGCAGTGGTAGATTTTTGTAGCTTTCTAATACCCAAACAATCTGCTGTCACTAATGACTTCTACCTCACATCATCTTCTTGAAGTAGAGAAGCATCCTATTATCTTATTAATTAAGAACTGAAGTGCAAGGTGAAGATAGCAAATTGCACAAACCAGCCTGTGGGTAAGTCGTGATTTCTTACATCTCTATCTTAGCCAGTTTATCTACTAGTTCCTCTTGTTGCTAGTGCATGCTTTTAATAGCTGTATTACTATTCTCTGTAGCAAACAACACCTGCAGCATTTAAAAATGTCTCCCTCCTCCACCTCACCTCTCTACGTAACAGGGATTCTGAACCTGTTCTACTTAAAAAATCAACATTATGCCTTAATACAATTGCTAGAAAAATTCTTATTGATCAATCATGATTTTATACTGTATCGTATTAAGAACATTGCAGAGTTGCATTGCTGTATAGTACATACCCCATGTTCTTTAGCAGCCATAACCACTTTTGAAAGAATATCTTCTTCAACAAATGGCCTCACAGCATCATGGATAATCACTACTTCTGGTTTCTGGAGCAGATGGTTGGAAAATTCATTCTCTGCAAACGCTTTCAGTCCATTGAAAATTGACCGGTGACGAGTTATTCCACCTTCTACTATCGTAACTCTTTTGTGGCCGTATTTTTCAATGATAGACTTCATTGTTCCGATATTTTCAGGAGAGACTACCACAATGATGTCAGATACCCAACTTATCCTAGAAGAAATGGCACAAAGACAGATCAAGTAGACATGAATGACTAAATAAAAGGACAGAAATCTCCAGGAATTAAAGAAATTCATAACAAAAGAAATTGAAGATGGCTAAATAAGGCATCTCTCAATATACTTAAGTACATTTCTGTGTGTGTGTATTAGCACTCCACCCCTAAAGGAAGAGCTACATGAGAGGATCTCTACTGATACATGGGTGTCATCCTGGAATTCTGGGGAGTTGCTTCCAACAACTAGTTTGCAGAGGGCAGGGGGGGGGAAAAAAAGAAAAAAAAAAGAAAAAAAGAAAAGGCACCTTCTGATAACCCTTCAAAAAGCTCTCAAACACATTTCTTACTCCAGCCTCATTCCCAGCTTCAAAAGTAACTTCTAAATCAATCAGCTACAGTCTGTTATTTTGGCTTTCTCTAAATTCATTCTCAAATAAATTGGTAATGGGACATGGAATACACCATGTTCTACTGTGCAGTAGACTGCATATGAGTGAATAAGAGGATCAAGAAAAACTCTGAAACAAAGATCACTATCAAGACAGGCATGAGCAGTACTTGACACATTGCTAATGAATCAAAACTCTGACAATTTAATATTGACAAGAAACATTATACTGGTAGTTTGCAAAGAAATATATACACACACACACACATAGAGGTTTCTGCTCTGGGAAGCTAGCAAAATGTAAAAGCATAGCTATGCTAGGTGAAATTACCATAATACGAAAAGCATATTTTTAGAGAACTTCAAGCTTCTACTGTTGGTATCAGCCTAGCTCTACAACTGAGGGTGGGTCAATCTTGTGACCCACAACTCACAAGATTAAAGCCAGCCATAACTGAAGTTAGGCTGAAGTCACATTTGTGTCAAAGGACGTAGGAATACAAATTATAGTCACGTGGCATACGGTACTTCAAAATAATGGAAACACAATAATTCAAAGCCCAGCTGAGTGTCTTATTTTCTAAATGCTACACAGAGTGCATAAAAAAGGATTTAAAATTGTTCTATTTCCTTTCTCTGTCTCCACAGATGAAAGAAGAGAATGTTAGCATGATAGACAAGAAACTCATCAGACGAGCAATGATTACAAAAAACCATTTACTATAGTAAAATTACTCATGTGTAGCCTACCCATCTGACTAGGAGGGAGACAAGTATGGTATAGTCTCTCAACTAAAACTACTAAAGCTATTGAAAATAATTTTGCAGACAGAAGACAAAGGTACTAAATACTCAGAGTCAGAAAAATAAGAATAACAAATTTACAGTTCAGAAATATACAGGCTCAACCTATTGGCTTCTGCAATAACATATGAGAAAGCATTGCCTAGGAACTATCCTTACACCAAAAGGGAAGTCACCTGTGATACAAACCACTCCCCTAGAGCTATGTGAAACAACAGAGCATCTTCCACCTTCTGTATGGTGGGTTTTTTTAAATTCATAGAATCATACAATGGCCTGGATTGGAAGCGACTTTAAACATCATTTAGTTCCAACCCCCCTGCCATGGGCAGGGACACCGTCCACTAGACCAGGTTGCCCAAAGCCCCATCCAACCTGGCCTTGAACACTTCCAGGGAGGTGGCACCCACAGCTTCTCTGGGCAACCTGTGCCAGGGCCTCACCACCCTCACAGTGAAGAATTTCTTCCTAATATCTAATCTAAAACTACCTTCCTTCAGTTTACATGCCCACTACTGTAAACAGTCCCTCTTTCCCCGCTTTCCTGTAGGCCCCCTTCAGGTACCGGAAGGCTGCTCTAAGGTCTCCATGGAGCCTTCTCTTCTCCCGGCTGAGTAGCCCCAACTCTCTCAGCCTGCAAAAAATAAGAACTCCATGGAAAAAAATATTTCAATTAATGTTAAAATAACTATTAAACATTAAATAGATGGAAATGCTATTAGAGTTCTTCAAAAGAAAAATACTTGTCCTTGTTCATTTTATTATTAACAAAGGCAGAAAATACAGCCAAACCAACATATCCTCAGCATTTTTAAGTATTGAAGTTGTTCAAATGTAAAATCTGCAGTAATATGATTTCAAGTTTCATTTCAACTCATCACTCACCACAGGTTCATCAACAGGTTTTCAAATGTCTCATATGAGTCCTGGCATACTCTTAGATTTAGCCACAAAACATAGCACCTCTGCACGACTTCAACTCAGAACTAGGGCACACTAACTGGATTCATCTCGATTCTTCTTTTGATATTGAGAGTTAGTCATTTAAATAAAGTAAAATTCAAGAAGAGCTATTTCACACTCAAGGAGAATAAGAGCTCTGCACTTCTATTTGCAGAAACACTATAGCTTTACAGAGTTCCCAGAAGCAGTGGACAGTCTGCTTATTCACTAGTGACTGTGGAAGAAGAAAACTGACACTTCCCACTCTGAAGTCAAATGAAACAGATTAGGAGGCAGCTGGACAGTACACAGCATCTTCTGAGAAGGGAAGAGAATAGAAGTACTGGCCAGCCTCTGATAAATCTCTGCACAGGGCGGGTGGAATGGCTCAAGGCCTCCAGTGGTACAATACACCAAAAAGTGACAGGATGCGGTCACAGCTCCACCCTGTGTCTGGATAAACACATTTATAAACTTGAGCATGCCCTCCTTAAACTCATTCTGGACTAATGTTCTATAATTAGAGCTGGGATTTAGAGACGCAACCTATTCATACAAGAGTCTAAAGGTATCCTCTAGACTGATTAGACACAAGAACAGGTTAGGCTTAAGTCTAATGTCTCACCAAAACTCATAAAAAGTATTATTTCAGTAAACTATCCTACACATTTGCACAAATGAGAACTGCACACCACACAGGTGCTTAGTCTTTTAAAGACCTGCTTATGGAAATACTGCAAAGTGTGTTAATGAAGTAAAAAGATATCCATATACACTCAACCTCAGAGTAAATGGATTTTTTTTTTCTCCCTTAATTTGTCACACCCTTTTCTTCAGAAAGATTTCATACTAAAATAATAAGCAGTTCAGAACCTGCTCAAAACCAGTACAAAAATAGTAAACACCCTTTCTGTTTTATAACTGTAATACTGGATCAAGATAATGCAAGCTTCAGAAAGAATCAGCACAAGGCATGAAAAAGATCAGAATACTGTACCCCCATGTGCTTTAATAAGCACTAAATACAGAACTCTAGTGCTTCCATACAACATAGGCTGTAGATCTAAAGTGGAAAATCAGGTCTGATCAAATGAAAGAAAAGTGACAAACTGTCCTGGTTTTGGCAGGAATAGAGTTAATTTTCTTCCTAGCAGCTAGTACAGTGCTGTGTTTTGGATTTAGGATGAGAACAGCATTGATAACGCACTGATGTTTTAGTTGTTGCAAGCAGTCAAGGACTTCTCAGCTTCTCATAGCGCCCTGTCAATGAGACGGCGGGGGGCGTCCAAGAAGCTGGGGGAGGGGACGGGGGACGACACGGCCAGGACAGCTGACCTAAACTGGCCAAAGGGATAGTCCATACCACACGATGTCATGCTCCATATATAACTGGAGGTTGGCAAGGAGGCGGTGCAGCTCAGGAACTAGCTTAGCATCAGCTTTGGGTGGTGAGCAATTGTGCTGTGCATCACTTGTTTTGTATATTCTATTATTAATCTTCCTTTTCTGTACTAATAAACTGTCTACTTCAACCCAGGAGTCTTAGGGTTTTTCTTCCTTTTCGATTCTCTCCCCCATCTCACTGCAGGGGAGTAAGTGAACAGCTGTGTGGTTGTTTTAGCTGCCGGCGGGGTTAAACCACAACACAACCCCAGATATAATCACTTTACAACTGCCTTGGGAGGACCTCAATATCAGTAGAAGAAAAACAGTGAGGCAGAAAAGGACTGTATGTTTCCCATGACTGTCCTTCCGGTTATCACCTACAGACAGACTGACCAGCTGCCTAGTAGAAAATAGTATTGCTTCATTAAATTTTAAACAAAAATACATACATTTATATCAGCTGAGCTAGAACTCAAAGTAAAGGAGATCATTAACTCAGCAACAGATTAAGCTATTACATGACTTCACAACACAGACTGCAGAGGAAATGAAATAACCAATGAGTTATGCTCTAATACTGTATCACCTAAATGGCATGCTCAGTTAGAAATGGTTACTGAGGTTTAACCCCGTTTGCTCACATATAAACCAGTGCTGAGCCTTAAATCTGACATAAGGCTTAAAATACTCACACTCAGTTTCCTGCAACTCTTACCCAGACTAGTAACAACCTATTTAACATACAACTGCCAATTTCAGTAGGTTACATCAGCAAAGCAAGGCCAGAACCAGGCAGTCACCGCTGAGATGGCTTTAGCAGGGTAAGATACGATCTTTCACCACCACAGAAACTCTTCAGAAGTACAAGACAAATCATTGTATTAATTTTGCTGATCTTATTATTCAAGCACCAAAATGAGAAAAAGAAATGTCAAGAACAAAATGCATTTACAGAATGCAAGTATAACTTCCTTTTGCTCTATAACAGCTTTGTTATGACTTTATTAATACATGAAAAAAAATAATACTTATGCATCATTTACAATACAAAAATGGAAGCAGAAAGCTTTTAAGTCTGAAAAGTTTCACAGGTACATTAAGGAAGTTTTCAGCCTCTCATGTACAGAAGTGATCCATTTTTTCCTGAAAGAAAATGTTCCGTATTATTCAGACAAGGTAAGAAAGATATCTTCATAAAGTTAAAACAATTGGATTGTTTGCTATAATTATTTTTACTTCATATGCAATTTATCATAAGCTAATGATAACTGGACAAAAAGAACTATCACAATAGATACAGTTAACAAAACAGGAATTGTGTGACCTGTAGAGCCAATGAACACACAACAGCCAATGGGGAAAAATTACTTGGCAAATACACTATACAAGACACTTCCGAAAAGGCGATTCTTTGGAAGCTTCCCCCAGGTGATGTTCTTTTGGTATCAAGCCACCTGTTTTAAGAGACTGTATTACAGTAAACAAAGTAAACAAAGCTGTCTGAAATCTTTATGGAAATGTTTTATTCTGCCAGTAAACATATTAACTGTGCTTTCCTCTTTCATAACTTCTCACTCTACTTTCAACAACTGGTGAAATATGAGCACAGCAAGAATAGCAGCAGCTTATTTGTCCAACAATGCTTTTAAAATCAGACATTACTGTTTTTCTGTTGTCCTCTCTATCTTTAGTAAAATATGTGTGCATATGTGCACACAGAGCTGAGATTCTTCCCTATTTCAGAAAAGGAATTAGAAAGGTTCTATTCCAAACAAATATACACACAAAAAAATTAAGATGAAGGAAGAAACCTACTAGTTTGTACAGAAGCAAAAAGGAATTGTTGAATTTGATGCAAAAGCCTTGCATAGTTCAACAAAAGCAGAAACAAATCCAATGGGAAAAAGAGACATTTAAGTTCTCTAACATACTTTAATTTTACCCCTAAGGTAGGGCCTAACTTTCCTATCAGCACCACTGTACTGGTAATAAAAACCAATCATTTCTCCTTACCCTATTTGTTCTCATCTTATCTTCCTAAGAGCATCATCTTTGATTATTATTGGCAGGCCAACGTTCTACATGCTGTCATCCTATGCAACACAATGCACTGCTTATTCATTCATGTCTGCTCTTGTCTGCCAGTTTTTCCACATCAATATTTAAGATTCTCACTACTTTCAGCTGAACAGCATAAAAATCGTTTTCTCCTGATTTTCAAAAAGCACACGCAAAGCAGCTGCAAATTCTTGATTTGCTCATGTATTTCTGTCTATGTTGCTCCTTTTTTTCGAGATTAACAAAAGCTCAAAAATAGCAGCCAGTAGCTGAGATAACTGGAAGTTCAATAGAAGTTATTACAGGTTAACGAGTCAGTGATTCATTCAATTACAGCAGGTAAACAATAGACATCAGAAGACAGAATCAAGCTAAACATAGAAAATTTGCCACTTTTGGGTGATAGATTACGTGACAAACTGCAGCTCCTCAATATTATATTTTTTGCGCATACACTCGCACAAAATAAGAACAGGTACCTCCTTTGCAGTTTCAGTCAGAAGTAAAAGTGTTGAGACGAAAATGAAAACCATTCCGAGCTTTAAAGTACATCTGTTCCCAACACTCCAGTTCAGTACAGAGATGGCAGAAAGCTCTGCCTGTGAGAGCGCTGGCGCCAGTTATTGCACTTCTAAAGTTAAGTGAAAGCACTAGGTTGTTACTCTCACAATCAACTTGGGATCACGCGCCTGGTTGGAGCGTACAATAAGAATTCAACCTTCTAATTTTTTGCAGCTTTAGGACATAAATATAATACTGTTGCTCAAAGAACTGTTATTTTCCCAGAGGTTACTGGCAGAAAAACCGAAATATTTTTTTTTAAATGAATAATGTTTTATTTTCCTATGAGCATCATTTCCTTCCCAAACCTCACTCTGTTCTCTTTTCCAGGTCTCCAATACACTGAGTGAGGATACTATTCTTCTCTGTAGATTCCCATGACATTTTGGCAGAAATTACAGCTGTGACAAGCTTTGGATTGGAGGTTTTGCTTACTGATGTGTTTAGCTTTGTTACTGGCTGCTGTTGAAAATTAAATAAAGAAAACAAGCAATATTTCTTTCATAAAGTAACAAGTGACCTGAGGGAAGCCTCTCTGGGTGGGAATGGAAAAAGAGTCCCAATTTTGATGTTGTACAAGTTTCCATGAGTTAAGAACTTTGGAAGATGTTGGCAATTCCATTTCTTTTCACCACCCTCCACTCCTCCCCATTTATTCTCTCTAAAATCTAAAGGTTTGTTTTTCTACAAGTTCCTGCAAAACATCCAGAATACATCTGACACTCCACTCCTACCTGCAGTGTTTTAAGTGACACTAGATACTAGACTTACACTATGTTAACATTTGACAATAATATATTAACTGTCAGTCACATGCCTGGAACTCAACAGTCTTGTGAAAAAGGAAAAACCTGACTGCTAAGATATCCCATTACTTAAATTCTTCACTCCAACATAAACAAAGAAAAGTTACATGTGCAGCCTAACACTATGTGAGGTATCAGCTTCTAGCCTGGCAACTATATCTTAAAGCCAAGAGGGGCATTTAAGCTTCCTGCTGAGGCAGGGCATTCCATCGTGGACTACGATGCATCATGCCTTCACTGCTATAACATAGACTACTGAGTTTGTCTCACTATGAAGACTTCTTTCAAGGCCTCTGAACAATATTAAGACCATCTCTGATGGCTATGGCAGAATAGACCTTTTGTTCCAAGGCCTCTGGAGTACCAAGACCCTCTCCAATGGCTATGGCAGGCTTCTAGCTCACCAAACCGGCTGATGCACCTACAGAAACCTCCGAGCTTCGAGACTGAGAGCCTTGAGCAGATCTCCAGCAGCAAGGGAAAGCAACACAGCTTCAAGGCATTGGCAGCACTGGCGAGACAGAAGAGCTGTCTGGGACGGCGGTGACAGAGCCAGGCTGGGACAGGGGAGAGCACCCAGCTCACCTCCCCAGGTGAGCCTGCCCAGTCACAGCTCGGAGCACCCCGGTCTGCACCAGGCCTACCCGTTCCCAGCCACCCCGTCACTTATTGCATTTGCTGACAGAGCAGCTAGGGCAGGAGATCCCCCCGAAACGCAAAACCAAACCCTCCAAGGGGCGGCCCAGGGCCTGAGCGAGGGCGGCAGGCGGCTGCCAGCGGCTTTCTGGGGACCGAGGACATGGCGAGGGCCGACAAGAGCAGGCGGCCGGGCCTCAGGACGCGGAGGGGGGGGAAGGCCTGCAGGGCGCGGACGGGGAGCCGAGCGGCGCCTGCCTCGTTACCTCTCCATCGCCCGCACCGTGTAGCTGACGAGCGGCCTCCCTTGCACGGCGCAGAACTGCTTGGGGGTGGCGCCACCCAGGCGCTCCCCGCTCCCGCCCGCCGGCAGCACAGCCGCCACCGGCGTAACGGCGGGCCTGGCGTCACGGCTCCCGCTGCTGCGCTCCATCTCCGCGGGGCACCGCGGCTGCTCCGCTCCTCGCGCTCCCCGCCCCCTCCCAGCAGTAGGAACGCGGCCGGGAGGGCGCAACCGCCCGCCCGCGTGTTTTATTTGCCCGCGACGTCCGCAATCCAAAGAACCCAGCGCCCGCCCGCTCCCAGCTGGGACCAGGCCCTACTCCTCACCCACCCCGCGCTACGCGAGGCCCGCAGAGGCATGCGCCTAGAGTCGCGGTGGGGGAAGTAGAGGGGGCGCCCACCCGCCTGAGGCACCCCGGCATGGAAAGGGGCAGCACACGGTGCCACAAGCAGAGTACAGCAGCCATCGGCCCTTTAAACGCCCGGCGCGCGGGTGATTCCCCACACCGCATGCGCGGCCGGGCCGGGCGCTCCCACCTGCGGCGAGCCAGGGTGGGCGGTGCTGGCCGCGGGGAGAGCGCGCGGCTGAGAGGCCGTTCGGCGCTGCGTCCACGCGGGGCGTGGCGGGGCGGGGCAGCCTGCTGAGGGGCGGGGGGAGGGCCGCAGGCAGGGTCGGCGGTGCCCAGGTCTGGCCCCTCGCTGGGAGGGGAGAGGCGAGGAGCCGGTCCCGCTATGTGGCCCATCTCGGGCCCCGCTGGTCAGGGCGGGATTTCGGTGAGGAAAAAAAAGACTTCGTGTTCGGAGCCCAGGGGAAGGCGGGGGAACCGCGGCCCTGCTTCTTCATGCGAGCCCCGGCCCTGAGGGGACCGCTTCTCGACAGGCTGGCTGGGGATACCTGCCAAAATCTGGTGTATGTTGCCCTTAATCCTGGAAGGGAGAGATTGAAATAGCAGCAGTCGATTCACGGGAAGAAGCTGGGGTGTTCCAGCTCAGTTTACAGTGTTACTGTAGGCAGTAACTGAGACAGGTTGATCAGAAAATTTCCGGGGCTGATACCCATTAGGTGGCAGAGGCGGCGCAGTCTGGGGAGGAAGGGGCTTGCTAAGCATGACATCAGGTCATTGGCAAAATAGCGGTCAGGTTCATACAGCTTCACCATACATCTTAGGCTGCAGCTTGAGTGTCTTTAAATACTATTGCTCCACTGTCTTCATCTGAAAGTTCTGGAGATCTCATTGTAAAGATAGTCTTGCAAATCTGAAAAAAAAAAAATAATAAAAAACCCAACCAAAAAACTGTTCTGAGCTTATTGCTGCTTGTCAGGGAGCAGTGAGGGCCAGCCACGCCAAAAGAGAAGGGAATCCTGGAGTGGAGTACAGTATCGAGGCAGGTGAGAACAGTAGCCTCACAATAAGGAGTCAGGATGCTAAGCATGAGTCAGGTTCAGGTTTGGGCCCTCGCGGTCAGGCACAGTCCAGTGATCACCCGGCAAGGTCTCAGTGAGGCAGCAGGTCCCAGGACAAGCCAGGAGACTGAGCCGGTGGGTGCGGGTCAAGGTCAGGGAGGTACTAGACCAGATGCAAACATACAGGGCCAACAATAAAGACTCTGCTTAAAAGTAGCTCCCAAGGGAAAAGGAGGAAAGGAGAGTCAGGCCCTTGCTTCTAGCTGTCTTCATAACAGCTCTTATTAGTGGAAGAGCTGCCTTTGGACTTGACAAGCTAAACTGCTTAACTCAGCCAACTAAAATTCTTGAAGATGGGTACACTCAGTGCCCTAACACTGCCCTCTTGGACATTATTTTTAGGAAAAAATCAGTGCCTTATAAGCAGTCTGACCTAAAATGACCAGAGGCTGTAGAGTCTGCAGGATTTTTTGATCTATTCTTTATATCTTTGAGAAGCTAACTTATCTACAGCTTTTCAGGTTTCTGTTAGTTGTGTTCAGAGGCACCTAGGTAGAACATATATTGAGACTTTTTTGAGGAATAGTTCTGATCAAAAAAGCAGCATGGAAGTTTGTTATGTCTCAGCTGGGCTGCTTTGCCAGTGCCAGCTGTGGACTGGGGTAAAATGGTCATATGGGATCACAGAGGCATCATGAGTAGGAGTCATACAATAGGAGTAAAGCGATCTCTGCTAGGAAAGGCAGAGTTCATAGATATCTTGATACCTGCAACAGTAGGGTAATCCTGGAAAATTGGACAATACAGTGGAGAACATAGGCACTTTACATGCAGAGGTGCCTTGATAGTTAAGACAGTGAACAGAAGTCACATCAGCTCATACCATGCAATGAAACATGAGAGAGACTGATGGCAAACAAAGGCAAACATTTTAAATACTTTAAATTTAAAACTTTTTAAAACACATAGATGTGCCTTCTAGATAATGTTGTCTCCAAAAGCTTCTGTAAGGAATAAATGTATTATCATAGGCATTGAAAAATTTATTATCACAGACATGTAAAGAAGAAGAAAGAATATGAGTTTTACAAATTGCTGAAAAACATGTGGAATAGAGACCTTTTTCACCAGTGAAAGCATTAGCTAGGAGTTGAACTGCCTTCCTCCTGACAAGTGTTGGTCTTATTGTCTTAAGGACTGTTCATCATGTGGGATTTTTTTTTAGAAAATCCATTGGCTCAGACATTGTCTTTACCTGTTTCTTTTTCTTTTCAGCAGGTCTTATATTTTCTTTTCTTAGACAGTATCTCTCTGCACCTAATTCCTAACTGATGACATACATTTGTCTGTTGTCTCTTTTCAGGACTTCCAAGTTTGCCCTGTCTCTTCCCCTCTGTGCAGATTCTGTCCGTTCAGCATCACTTCTTTGCTACCAGATGCCCAAAATGGATTTTTCTTCTTAAGGTAGGCACCTCCAGTGTCCACAATCATCTTGGATTGCATAGGTTACATTAGTCTGACTTTTTCTTGCAGTAGTTCTATACAAACATGTTCATGGCAAGTTGTTCTGCAACATTCCCATTTTTTCATTTTTTTCAGTATAACAGACATTCTGAATTCCTGACTCAGGTCTTCATACTTCCATTCATAAAAGGCACAGACATTAATCTGATCAACTGCCGCTGATTTTCCAGACATTTTTTCTTGTTTGCATTATTACAGGGAGCAAAATAAGATCTTGTTAGTTCTGATGGCTCCTCCCACTGTACATTGGTTCTGAGGAGTAGGTGAGTAGGACGTTCCCAAACACACAACCTTCAGAACTATTTTCCTCTTCCTTCTTGACATTATGGTTTTGTACTTTTTCCCTTACTCCAGCAGTCTGTTGTGCCTAGTACCTTCTCTCTTGCCCAGCCAGTGTTTCCCCACTTCATTTCTTTCATGCGTATTAATTCTTCTGTGAAGGATAAAAAGGCAAGAGAGATTGAGGAAAGTGGACCACATGCCAAAATTGGTTCTGTTCTTGTTCTGAAGCCCATTTTCCTTATTATGCTAGGTGGGTGAGGCTTGATCTGTCCAGAAGTTGTAATGTTTGATAAAAACTGTGATGGATGCAGACATCAGTGTCATTGAATATGTTGTATATTTATGGTGAGATTGGATGATCCAGCCAAATACCACTTTGAAGCTGCTTTTGGCTGCATTTGAATGTCAGATGCTTCAGAAGTTTTCATGCTTTCCACAGTCCCTATGGACTTTCAAAAGATTCTTGTCTTGTGTTGATAGTGCCTGTTAGTTCTTCAAGAAGCCCTTCAGCATAGATTCTTGGGGTCTTGGTTAGACTGCGTTTCTTACTGCTATTTCTCCTTTTATTTTCTGTTTTCTTAGACAATGATGCTGAAGGGAGAGCATATTTAACATCATTATCAATTTATGTTGTGTCTTAATATGAGTTAAGAAAATTGGGATTTTTGGTTTTATGTCTTTTTAATATTCATTTGATAGTAACAGGCCATGAAACACAGTGGCATTTTGTGAATACATAATTTGCTTCAATTCCATTCCACTTTCCATTTTTTATTGAATAAATATAATAATTTGTTTACTATGTATGTATGTGCATGCTCATATATAAACTTTTGAAGTGGGGTCAAAAGTAAATTCACACATATTGGGAAAATAATTTTACATGTTTTTTAATTGGATAAAGAGGGCCAGAGGCAACATTTTTGCCTCAAAGCAAGTAAAGAGCAGGCTAATTCATCATTTCTGTGCAGGGGTATAACATCTGAAACCACAGGAGTAGTTTGCAATTATGCAGTAAATATGCCAATCATAAGATTGCAAAGAAAAGTGGTTTTTTTTCTTTTTTATTGAAGAAAGAAGATATGTACAAATTGGAATCAAATTACAGAAGTGAAATTCACCTGAAAATTTAACAACTGGGGGAAAAAAATCATCTGTTTCTATGACTGAAACTCATAATAGCATAAGTTATTGGAGTGGTAGAAATAATTCTGAAAGGGTTTAGTGAAAAATGAGTAAAAGAGTAAAATGTCTTGACTAAAAATTGCAGTTGAGTCTTCTGTAGATGTGGTATAAAATTGTCTGTCCCTTTTTCAAAGTAATTTCTAAGCTCTTGAAGAATTGTGTTTTTAATGCAGGCAAAATAAGATTAATTTACCTTTTCTTGACCAGCAGCAAGGTTCACTATTGTGTGTTTTAGAGAAATGCATGCAATCAAGGAACATTTGGCAAATTAAAGTGAATTATAGAAGTAAAATTACAAAAAAAACACAGTACTTACTACTATGGAAGTGCAAGATCTATAAAAGACAATGTAAAGCTAAAAATATCCGAGAGACATTCATGCAGCCAGAACAGTATCTGCAGCATTCTGAGCAGTGATGCAGGCTTTTAGCCAGAACATTGTGTTTGCAGGACTGTATTTCATTAATTTTATCCAGACATATAAGTTATTACTTCAGTGGTGGCAAACCTTAAAATGAATATCCAGAGCTGTAAGTGAGCAAGTGGAATGTCAGTTCTCTTTAGAGAGCTTTTTTGTTCAAGTAGGGTAAGTGTCTTGGCTTTCTTTAAGTCACCAATAACTGTCTCTAATTGTTGAAGTCACTGTTTACGGAGACAGACATAGGTTTTTTGCATATGTAAAGAGATTAGAAAGTCCCCAAGAAGACAGTATTTCAGGTTTTATCTTGCATGTGTGTTGCTATTTGTAGCAGTATACACGTGTCATGGTTTTGCCCCAGCTGGCAGCTAAGCTGCCCACAGCTGCTCACTCACTCCCCCCCATGGTGGGATGGAAGAAACAACTGAAAGGGTTAAAGTGAGGAAACTGGAGGATTGAGACAAAGACAGTTTAATAGGTAAAGCAAAAGCCGTGCGCCCAGGCAAAGCAAGACAAGGAATTCATTCACCACTTCCTATTGGCAAGCAGGTGTTCAGCCATCTCTGAGAAAGCAGGGCTCCATCATGCGTTAACAGTTACTTGAGAAGACACACACCATCACTCCAAATGTCCCCCCACTTCTTTCTTCTTCCCCAGCTTTATATGCTGAGCATGATGTTATATGGTATAGAATATCTCTTTGGTCAGTTGGGGTCAGCTGTCCCAGCTGTGTCCCCTCCCAACTCCTTGTGCACCCCCTGCCTACTCGCCAGTGCGGTGGTATGAGAAGCAGAAAAGGCCTTGGCTCTGCGTAAGCACTGCTCAGCTGTAACGAAAACGTCCCTATATTATCAGCACTGTTTTGAGCACAAATCCAAAACATAGCCCTATTCTAGCTATTATGCAGAAAATTAACTCTGTCCCAGCCAAAACCAGCACAACACAAAATCTCAAAGTCTTAGGCTTCATCTTTATTTCTACGTCTAATATGAAAAAAAATATAAATGACAAAACATAGACTGAGTAAGCATTTTGTTTCCAGATATTTCTTGATGGATTACTAGAAAAAATAATTATGTGACAGTTTTCTTTTATGCTCTTCACAATCTTTTACTAATTGCCTGTGACTGAGACCTAATCGATCCTCCACGTAGTCCTTTTGGACTGACTTACATCTTTGCTGTTTCAGTCTTCATTGCAGCAGCTGCCTCAGAGTATTTGCTCTGTGGTCTCAGAGTATTTGCTCTGTGGTGACAGCGGTTCCCAAGTCAATATCATGTCACAGTGAAGATACAGCTTGAGGCAGTATAATAGATAGTGGAATGTTGGAAAAAGCAAAACTGTTTTCCCCCCGAATCATAATTAACACCTTTGGGGAAATCTTATCTTGTTTCATAATAGCATATTTTATGCTTGTATTTTTACAAATATGATTGTAAAGGGTTATTTCTTGGTCTGAGATTCTTTGATGAAACATGCTATAGAAGTGTGGAATGCTTATATAAAGTGTGCTATTGATTTGATCCTATTGCTATGTGGAACTGAGATCAAAACAACGTGTATTCAGCAAGGGAGTTATGCACATGCATAACTTAAATGATGTAAATAGTTGACTACCAAATATCAAAGACTGCTTACATGCCTAATATACAGTGCGCATAGAATCACCTATAGATCAGATCCCTAAGGGGAATTCTAAATGCTATTGACTTCATACACAGTTCTGCAAAATATTTCTGATGTATGTTTTTTATTTTTGACAAAATGGTGTAACAAGCTGTAAATTTTAGTTAATGATGTAGAAGTGTTCCATGATTTTTAATTTCTTAATAGTTGAAGTGTAAATAGAGAATATGAATGCTACAAATGTAAAGGAAATGTGGTCTCTGGAGACAATGGAGTGTTTTCATACTTGCAAATCATTGTTGCTAAGTGTTCAAAAACTTACATTGAGTTTCACCTGTTGTATCGAGTGTTTTATGTCACACTTTTGGCATTGTTTTAAATGGTTCTGGTAGATAAATTTCTTCTAGAGTCTATGAATACTTGATCCACAGAGGAAGCATCTTGTTTATGTTCTGTGCAAGTGCTAGAGTAAAAATTGACAGAGATTTCATTTGGTGTTTGACACACATTTTAAAGCTTCACCCTAAAATGTTATATTCTCCCTGGAGTGTTTATCTATTCTGTACTCGGTAATCTTTTAGGCTATTTCTCTGGAGTATGGAAGGTTACTTCCATATTTTGTGAGTATTTTGTGTACACAAAGTAAAAGAATTTAAAGATAAGAGAATTGCCCCATAGTATCTAATCCAATAATTCATGAGAGTGAGAGTCCCTGACTGCAGGAGTTTTTGTGAAATTCAGAAGGTTAAAGACTTGAAGAAAGTCTCCTACTGCTTTGGGGAGTGCTTTGGCAAGTAGGTGATGAGGTGGAGGCCTTAGGTAATTTTTCATTAGAAATGATTGACTAGTCTTAAACACTTGGCTCTGGGAGGGTCTTCCATAGATTCTAGGTACATTGGTCAGCTGTAAGTAATGCCAAGGTTGGGTAGGCCTACCTACTCAGCTTTAACATCGCCATTTATTGTGCTGTTTTATAGGAATTGTGGTTTAGGGTGTTTGATTGCCAGAGTGCATTGTATGGTGACCCTAACAGAAATTAAGACATGGAAGTTGAGGGACGGAAATCCCAGGGGCTTTTTTCCACTGTTACTATGACTTAACAGCAGGCACCAGCCATTATGATAGTGCCCTATCATCTCAGTAAAAAAAAAGAAATGTTTAATTTAGTCTTTTTTGACAGGAGTCCAATCATTACTGGAGAAACAGTTACCTCTGAGAAAAGACTAATGATACTTTCCTTTTCCCAAAACGATTCAAAGCAGAGGTAGTCTATGAACTGGTTAAATATGTGGTTTCAAGCCACAGATGCCGGTGATACAGCATGATGCAGTGAAACATTAGAGAATACTTAAGATTGAAAGTTAGATTTGGAATACAGTTGGGATTTTCACTGCTCTAAAGCTTTGTTTGTTTTAATTTTGATGTGTGCATATTATCATGCTGTGTTTTATTGCTTTACCACGTTCTGTGTTATCTCCGTGGAATGTTTGCGAAGGAATGTGAAACAATACACCAAACTTAAAGTGATGGAGAGAATCAAATAACACCAATGAAAATTTGCATATTTGCTATGAACAGGAATATGAACTTTACTATTTATTACTACACTGAAAGTATTGCTTCTGTATCTCGTGTCATGTTAATAATGGTCCTTACCCTTAGAATGCCAGGAATGTTATTCATTAGTCCCATGTCTGAAGAACATAGATGAACACAGATTGCCAGAGTTCATATAGGAGGGATTCCATCGGTTTAAGTTTTTACTTAACAAATGAAGACTGATCCAAGCTATACCATCAGGGACTGAAATTGCAGCAGGTAAGACAAGATACTATTCAACACACAAATTGGACTTTGCCTTCATTGTGGATTTGTATGGTACACATTAGACAAAACAATCACGTGGAGCTAGTTCATTTTCCTCCTTTTCTTTTGAATTTTTAGTGTTACATTCTAACCTTTTTGGCAGTTTGTAAGGGAAATGCCTTAAAATGCAGCCTGCTTTACTGAAAGGTTTGTGAATCTTTTCTCTCTTGCTAAACCATTTTTTTATAGTGAGCAAAATCTGCAGGATGATACTCCTTAAAAACAGTATTCCTGTCCTAATCCTTTGCCTTATCCTTTGCTGACTTGTCCAGTTCTAGCATGAAAATGTCAGATTAGAAAGGGTCAGTCCTTTGATCCTGTTCACTTTTTAGAAAGATCAAGTTTACAGGTTTTCCCAACTGCAGCAAAGGGCTACCTGTCATCCAGCAATTATACAGAGACTCAGCCTGATTAACATATACCACTGAGCAACCATCAAAGGTTAACCATTTTCCAACATACTAATCTAGCTGGATGCAAACCAACTACTTAATGAAAAATGCTCTGTATCCTGTTACTGTTTTTCTGAGTAATAAAATCCAACTAATTTTACTTTAAAAATTCTTCTGACACTTACCTGTGCCAGTACACTTGTGTTTCCACATACATTGTCTTCTTCAGTACTGAACACTTCAGAAAACAGAATAAGTAATGCATCCTTTTTGGTTTTTTGTTTGTTTGTTTGTTTTGTTTTGTTTGTGAGTGGTTTGTTGTTGTTGTTGTTGGAACAGAATTGTGGGACAAGTAACCTAACTACTGGAAAGACAAGAGTTTGGTCATTGAGACACCATGGGAAAGAAGATTTAGATTTTGCCAGAGCCAGAAGTTTCAAAGTGGAGGGTAGAAGCAGACAGATTTGCGAGGGGCTGCGGTATTTGAGTAGGTAAAGAGTACTACAAAGTACTGCATTCTTAGGTTAAGATTCAGACAGTGGCTTGAATGGTCTGTCTAATGAGGGCTTTTAGGGAAGAAGTATGCAAAAAAAGTATTTAATTAAGCAAATAAATTAGAAATCCATAATCCATCTTAATATTTACTTTATTATTGGCAAAGGATGGTGCAAATATTTTCTTCTGGCAGAAGTGTCAAGATTCATAACTGATAACAAAAATTTCAAAAGAAAATATGGGGCCAATAGTTGCAGAGCACTTAAAAGAGATTTTATGCATAACTCATTACCTGTATTCTTAATGGTCTTGTTCACAAAATCAGATTACTGTAATTTTATAAAGGTAACACTGAGAGGGAATCTACTAATAGATTTTATGTAGGTTGTAAGCAGGATTTTGAGCCAAATTCTTCAACAAGGAAGTCCAGGTGTGTGGTAGCCTTATAGCTTTCTAAGAAACCTGAATGTGAACCTTTTCAGCTTAGGCGGTATTCTTTCTCCTCAGAAAGAGGAGGCTGTGGTTGTCCACCAGAAAATATGATCAGTGCAGTGAAACATGAGTTTCTGTGAAGATGTCAGATTCTGAGGCCTCCCTGACTTGCCCTGGTTCAATATGGAATGTGTGAATGGTACAGACACACTGTGCTGTGCATTCTTCCCTTTGCAGGGGAAGAGAAGACACAGAGGCAGTCAGACATGGGTATCTACCATGTGAATTTAGACTTGGCAGTCTATTAAATCCCAAGGACAGCATGTGCATTGGCTAATGTTTGGCTTGGCAATCTGCAGAGAGAATAGTTCTTTTGAAGTCTTATGAAAAGTTGTGATGATCAGAAGAAAATGAAGGACATGCAGCACATGCTGTCCTCCACATGTCATTTTGTTTCTTTTTTTTTTGGTCCATTTTCTCTTCTTTCTCCTCTTCTAGACACACCCAGATTCAGACATTTCAATATCTGAAAACAAAAGATGCAGTGCAGTGATCCAACCTGTTCCCTGCTGCTATAAGCTGTTCTGGCTACTGTCCTAAAAATTGCAATAAAGATGTACAAAAGCAAAAGTTTCAGCAGGCTTTTTCAAAAAAAAAAAAAAAAAAAAAAACAAAAGAAAACAACAAAAAAAAAAACCAACAAACTAAAGAAAAGGCAAGTGATCCTTGCTAAAACCAAAATTTTTGCAGCTTTACATTTTAGAAACACTTAGACCTCTGTTCTCCATCCCAGCTTAATGGCCATAAGGAATCTAAAAGAGCTTTCTTCAACCCATCCCAAAAATAAATGAATAAATAAATAAGTAAATAAATAAAATAATAATCTAACAAGCAACAGATGTTTAAACTTGCTTCAGCTGCAATTAAAACAAAGTCTTTGTGCTACAGAGTCTGTTTTAAAGCTCTGCGTAGTCCCTCCATTTCTCAGTGGCTGTTCTTGTGGTAGGGCTAGACAAGTACTTTTCTCCTTAGGCCCTCTCCCTCAACTCTCCACTGTCTCATATAAAAGAACTTTAATGAATGTTCCTCATTAGCTCTTCTTTAGTCCACCAAAGCATCGGACTTCACAGACTGGTTTATGCTTTTGCTAAGTTTCTCTGCAATTCCCTCACTAAGTCACTTCTCACTGGGGCTAACAAAACAAATCAAATGTGGAACTGCTAAGTCAAGTCAGAGTATGACTTTTCCTCTCAGTAGTCAAAATTAAGAAATGATGCATCCAGTCATTCTAAAATGAGATTTTAAGTATTTTTCTATCAAAGAACAAGTGTGCTGTAGCAAGTATAGTTCAGAACAACTAAGGGTTTAAACAACAAAACAATTATACACTATTGTACAACTACTAAAATAAGGCAGGGGACAAGAAATAGACAAAGTGTTCAATAAAACATTTTTAGGTGATTTAATATTTTTTACTTAAGTAGATAGTAACAAAGGTCACTTTTTGACAGCAGTTGTCTTTGGGGTGTAGTAAATAGAATGATATTATTGTTGCTGTGTGTTCTGATTTAGGCCTCTTTTCCAGGGAGCTCATTTTTTTTTTATTATTTTCTTTTACATTCATGAAGTACCATATTCCACAAACTGTCCTATTAAAGACAGTGGTCCTGATTTTCATTTGTATTAAGAAGTCCTCTGTATGTCTTTGTGGTTGTATAGAGGTACTAAGAAGGCCTGAACTCCAGCTAGGTAATGTAATGCTACCTCATTCATTATAATATGTTATCAAAACAAAGTAAGTTAGGAAAAAACAAACTCCCAACATGGAGTTACAGTCCTGTGTTTGTAGAGATTTTTCCCAGCAAATAGTAGAAACTAATTATTTTCATGGCATGTAGTTTGATGAGCATTAATTAAGAATGAAGAGTATTTTCTTGTCTTGGAAGTACTGTGAAAGGTAGATGTTTGAATATTAATTCGGTGGTAAGCAATATCACTTGTAAATCACACTTTTCTAGTGTGTCAGTCCACATAACTCATACGATGAGTGAGCTGAAAGGCTGGATGTCTTTCAGAAAGATGCATGGGCAGGGTTTTCGTTGTGGGGGCAACATTCAGGCAAAATTAACAAATCCAGTGACAGAATGTCTGCTTAACTCGTAAATCTCTAGAGAATTTTCAGTTTTAGCCTGGAGCGATGTTTATATATATGTCAATGAACTTAAAATCAAAGCCCTTTGCCTGGCCTACGGGAAGGGAAATGCATCATGAGAATAGGATACCTTCCAACACTAAGGATTCCTTATAATTTTCCACCAAACACCTCCAGGTTAATACTGTAGCAACAAGACTCTCACAGTGGAATGTGTTGAGCAGTCCTTTCTTGATTAATGCTGTACTTCTTCAGGAAGGATATAAAGGTCAAGGTTAGGAGGACTACAGTGATTTACTAGCAGAAATCTGTTAGTTATTTTGAAGGGTGTTATTCAAATGTCTGCTTTATTTCCAAACAAATGATTGAACTTGGATTGGGTGGGTTTGATTCCAAGGCTGCTGGAGAGAGCAACAGATTTGTTACTATTACTAAAAAACTGAATAAACAAACTTCTCAAAGGGTCATTCTAGTCTAGACTGCAAGAGTCAGGCCCTTCTAACTTCCACAGTTTAAAATGTCTTAATGACTCATGCTATCTCCCACTGCCTCTACACAGTGTGCCTCTGAGTGCTACCATGCTATCAAAACAATCAGCATCTGGCTAAGTTTGTTTTTAGTGATGTCTAAGGAAAATTGATTTCCATTCGTTATAAAACAACTTACCCCTTAGCTGGGGGCAATTTTCATCAACTTGAAAGTAATGAAATAATGATGGCAGACTAACAGATTATTTCTAATTTATTCACTTTTAGTTTCCTAAAGAAGCAAGTATGAGAACTTATAAAATTATTAGGTTCTTTATAAGATGCTTGAAATGCTTTTTAAGAATCCCCTGGACTTAATGATCTGCTCATACAATAGGATATTATTGAGGTCAACTTCTATATATTCCTAGTGTAATAAACCTAGACTATTTAGTGGTCTAATTTGTGTAAAACTTACCTGATCTACGTCTACATTGTTCTTTTTCAAATCATTTTCACGCTTCTTGTATGTATTTGGCTTAATAATTCAGGTGAAAACTAGGAAAATTCTAGCACACTTGTCTTTTTAACTCTGAAACAAACATAAGAAGATGTATCATATTTAAAATTATTTCAGTTTAAGCAGTACTGTTTTTTTCATTGAATCTTTGAGAAACTTTGGCAAGAGTCTCCACTGTGGATACAAGAGCAATGGCCTATGTCCTACCCACCGCAACTTTACATGTTGAAGATTCTCCATGTAGAAAAATACTAGTTGGATGCACCCATGTAATACCTTTTGTCTAGATCCTTTGATAGACCCTTGTGAGTTAACATGTAACAGGATGAAACAAAAGGCAGATTGTACAGGCCAGGTTGAAGCATTCAGAGCTAGGAAATGAGTCACAAAGTGTAATGTTATTCCTTAAGAAAATCCAAGATTAACATATTTCTAACACTGCTTTCTTGCAGATCTCCCCCACAAAAGGCCAAAGTCATGGCCAAAGAAGAAACCATAGCTAACTCAGGTGGCACTTCAAAGTTAAGTCACTGCTGATGGACAAAGCTCCTACTGGCTTCCCTCATGTTCCCTCAAATATGCCAGACTTAGAGATTGGTCCCATGGTCTTTCTATAGCATGTCCAGCAAAATTTCATGAAGTCTTAATAGAAGTATGTCAAATTATTTCTGTTCAGGTAGTTCTGTGTGCAAAGACAAACTAGGAGTTACTATCTCTATTGCTAAAAGCAAACTCTTATCAAATGTGCATATTGTTCCTACAGACAAACTTCACTGATTGTAGAAGAGTTGTGAGCAAGATGTGTCAGTTTTTTCACTATTCTTATCTCTGGGAGTCAAACACAGAACAAATAGGGCAACTTTACTGATGTGTAGTGACTATCAGCTTTGAAAATAATTTTGGTTAAATTTCGGTCCATTATCTCAATCTTTTGTGCTTTATCATCTTGAAGAAGTAGCTGGAGAACAATTTAAAAATGGAGAGATTTTTGGCATTTGGGAATATTTTCTCCCTCATAAAATGGATTGAATGAGACTATAACGTCTGTTAAATAAAAAAGTAGGATATCTGTAGGTCCACTGGATTGATATACCTAGGAGCAATGTCATGTCACCTGTCTCCCTGCTAACTTTATTCATCAGCTATCCTCTTAGGCTTGAAAGAAGCACCTTTAAGATCAGAGAATTTAAGTAGAAATGGTCTCTGATCTCATTGTTTGATATTTTCATGATCACAGAACTAAACTAGAAACAATACCTTTCTTACATGTAGCAGATTTTAAAGAGAATTCTTAAAAGTAGCTTTGAGGAAAAATAATCAAATTTTGTCAGTAAAATTTAGGATTCAGTAAGTCAAGCAGTAGAGGTGATTTTTAAACAGTTCTACATTAACAACGAAGGAAGATCTCTGCCAAGAACTTCATGATGAATCTTTTGGAATTAAAATGCAAAATGGAATGAGATAAAGAGAAGGTCAAAGAGAGCTTGTGTGAGACCTTATCAGGCAAGACTTTTCATTACTCTCTCCTTGTGTAATCTTTTCTTTAGGTGCAAATGGGTTGTAAAAGTTAATGATTTAAGAACAGCAGAATCCCGTGATGAAATCTTTCCCGTAGTATTTCAATATAGCTTGAAAGATTAAGAACAGGTGATTCACGGACTATGTGTTGGGGATAGATTGCTTACTATATATTTCCTGAGACATTTTGTAAGAATTTGTGGATAATGTGCAGGGCTCTATTGGCTCTGTGGGAAACATGAAACTGTATGTTGTTTTTACCTTTAGTCTTTGACTTCATCATCACTAATGAAAATAATAAAAAAAAAAAAAAATGTGATGTCTTACTAGCTTGTAAAACTTCCTAAATACACACTTCTTCTGGAATGTACAACTTGAGAATTGTTAAATAAGAACATGGCTTGGGCCACTAATAAGCACCATCTGTTAAATGGCCATATGAGATTTTTACATCCAAAAAGAATCCACAGAAATATTATTTTAATGTTAAATACCATGAATAGATTTTTTTTTTACCAAATCACTTTCTAAGATTAAATGTTGTGACTGATTAAAATGTGTGCATTTTTATACATAGAGCCACACAATACAGTTTTTTAGCAGTGTTTATTTTTGTAAAAAAAAAAAAAAAACCAACAAAAAACCAATGACTTTGAAAGGAAATCATCATATCTGTCTTTTGATTGCACACTTTTAAACAAAAATAATACAGTGGAGAATGAAAGAAAAAAAAATTTATGTTGATACTTCAAAATAACACCTAAGTCTATGCATTTTCGAAAAGAAAATATATATACCAAGAATGCTAAAATATCTATTTTACATTATCTACAAAACGTATGTTCTAATCCAGCCACAAATCATAGGAAAATACTTTGATACATGAGAAAAGCTATAAACATAAGAACATTTTTGAGGGAAATAACACACATAAAAGCTCATTAAATAATTACAACAACAAATAAATAGTTTGTTCAGCTTTACTTTTTGATTGCTGCCATGCATATTTTGATTTTTGGTATACTGAGATAAGAGAAAGGTCAGCATGCAAGGCATTTTTTAGAATGAATCTGAAAGCGGATATTGGGTGTCGTATTTTTAAGCTGTTGTCAGAAGTTCATAAAACATGATATAGAAGGCAATAGACGTGTTAACTGTTCTCATGAAAACACACAACAAAGCATCTTTTTACAAAATAGACTTCACTGAATATTCATGGCAAAGTTTCTTTGCCTCCATGGCTGGAGAAAATGTAAAAGTTTATAGTGTGGGTTTGGAAGGCTTGTGTTATTCCCCATCTTGAGCATTTGGAAAATCACCTAACAGGTCCATATGCTGAGAATGCCCCTTTTGATTTTGGTCAAAGCAACAAGCATGTAGTGTCAACTGAGAACACAGCAATGGCAGACTTGTCTTTAAGCAGTCAGAAGGGTAAAGCAAATGGTTACAGGTGAGTTCAATTTTGGCAGGAGCATAGGGAGATGAGAAAGGAGAGAATGTCTGACTTCTAACTTGTACTGTGTTTGCTGGATTTACTGGCTCTTTTCCTCTCTTTGTGATGCTGTATGGGTTTTGCTTGAGAGGTTCCCTCAAAGTTGTGGCTGGACTCATTGTGCTGCCTGGTGTATCGCTTGCACTTGCAGGCAGTGACCACAGTTATTTTGTAGGTTCTTATACTTCCATCCTGGCACTGAAGCTGGATCCTCTGGGTGCGAGTTTTGTCATTGACACATCTCCACTCTTGCGAGCTCCGCCTGCTCCAGTACTTGGTTCCGTAGCCTCCTCCAATCCAGTTGGGGAGCAGTGGCAAAGGGAGACATTCACCAGCACACACCAGCTCCTTCAGGGGATTGATGCTGGTGCACTGCCCATCTGAAATGTATTTGGTGGACCTCAGTTCCCGACAGCCAACTTGAACACGATCTGCAGAATGCACAGAATAATAAACACTGAGATTGGGAATGGAGAGATTTCCTCAAGCAGTCATTTTCACATTAACAAGCTATGTTTTGCAGAAGTTAAAGTAGGCTGTAATCTTTACAGGACATCTCTTTACTCTTGTGTCCCCCAACACAAGGGCCTCAAGCGCTGATGGTATCTCTGGGTATTACCACAGCATAAAGAAATCATAACGATATGCACTTCAGCAGTTGTGGTAAAAGAGACAATTTTATTCTCTATCCTTCTTCTCAGGGACATACCTTTTAGAAGAGAAAAAATGCCCCAAGGGAAGAAATGTTTCCTGCTTGTTCTCAGTCTAGGGAATCTGCTCTGTGATGTTTACAACAATTATGTTGGATCATTAGCAAGAGGGAAAACAGTGCTTTGGAAACTGCTTATATGCTTTTAAATGAATTTCAAACGGTGTGTTTCTTCTCATTCCACGGTTACAGTGGACTGAGTCTCCCATGAGCACTGCTGCTCTCAACACAGATAATACAGAAGTGGTAACAGCCAAAGTTACCAGGGAATGGTCTTCTGCATGCAAAGTTTGAAGGATTAGCAGTGACGATTTCAGAGTGGTCATTTTGCCCTCAGGGTAACACCATCTTTCTACCTCTGGTAGTCTTTATATTATAGGTAACATAGAGGATCCTGAAAATTCTCTGAAGCAACTGACATAGAATCAACATGCAGAGCTTCTCATGCAGACATGTTTGTACCCGTCTGTATGTGCAGCTCTGCACCCTGCAATAAACACAACTGTTTATTTCAGTAATTACACTTTGAAATAAACGCCCACAGTGCGCTTAATTTTAATAAGCAATCTTTACTGGCTATGCTCTCCCTCTTTCTGAAAGACAATTACGGTGCAGATTCTACACACAATGCAATTAACTAACGCCTTTAAAATAGAAGTAATTACTAGAAACATTTTAGAGTGAATCATAAAAGACTTTGAAGGTACATCTACATATCACAGCTATAGGCTGCTTCTGTTTCTACTTGGATTTTTGGAAGCAAGTTCTGAACGGAGACACTGATTTAGGATTACTTCACCGTGTCCCCTGTGCCTCAGGATGGGCAGTCAGAGAGACGGTAAATCTGGAGGCTGATCGGAGGGACTGTTTACTGGGCTGTTCTCCTGCCTGCCTTGCAGAAACGATTCAAGCCTTCCTGCAGCTGCACTCAGGAATGTACCTGGAAGCGGCTGGTCACAGATTTGAGTTTGTCTCTCCTCCTGTTTTTATGTCTTCCCTGGCTCAGCTTTTCTCCAGTGACAGCTCATTGGCAATGAATACCTCTTGGGCTGCTCCAGTAATCTCATAATGATGATATGTTTCCTGTGCACTTAAACCCGTAGCATTCAGAGAAGCTGACACACCTGGCTTAGCTGAAAGGTATTGGTGTCGCTTTTTGCCTTCACTTTCCAGGAATGACAATATTTTTATCGGATCATTGTGGGTGGGTTGGTGTGTGTGTATGTCTCTATTTGGATTTCTTTCATTTTAAAGAGGCGGGCAGGGGAGGGAACAGATAAAGTCAGCAGAACGTTTCCAGATCCCTATGTATCTGACATATATATAAAACTCAGCAGGAAAAGACTAGATATAAAAAGGCAAGTTAGAGCAGAGATCACAGGTAAATTATGAGCTGATTTGTTTACTTTTGCTGGAGGTGTTAAGCAGGTAAGTGCTGCAGCAGGAAGTAAAGCTAGACAGCGGCAACAAAATTCGGAGGTTTTTATTGCATTTGAAAAGTAGCCCAGACACCTCCCCTGCCCACAGTGGAAGGGTGAGTTAAGAAAGCGCTTTGGAAATGCCTCTCACTCCTTTTCCTTTATCTCGCTTCCCTGCCGAATAATCCATAAACCCCGGCGTTCCTGGATGAACCTCCCTCAGGAAGTAACCTGCCCGAGAAAGCCGGTCCTACAAGACTCGCACGGGGGAGGGAGGCTTGCTTGGGGGCCGCCCGGCGAGGCAGATCCCAGCCAGGAACCAGCAGCATCTTCCCTTGCCCCGGCTTCCCCGAGGCGCTGGTTCCCAACAGCGCCGCACTCGGGGGGCGGGGGTGGGGGACAAAGCGCGCTGCAGCGGGGAGCCGCGGCTCCAGCCGAGGGGGCTCCAGTGCCGGGGCTGGGCCGGGAGGGGCTGCCGGGGCGGCCCGCCGCCGGAAGGTCGAGGGCTGCGGGACGCGGTGGCAGTGCCGCCGGTAGGATACTCACTGTTACGATCGGATCCAGTGCTGGTGTAGTGCCTGCCTCCGTTCCTGGCTTGGTTCAACGTGCTGTTGCTGCTTGGGCTCGCTGCAGCAGGTTTAACAACGTGTGAATAAAGTATCTCAGTGGCATCATTCTTGAAAGCCAAGTAGCTTTTCGTGAAGAGGCAAGCTAGGAGAAAACCATAGAAGTGAATGGCAGGGAGAAGCATGGTTGGTTCAGTCTCTGTCTGACAGAGCTGGACGAAATCTTTTTCTTCTGCTTCTTCTGGGTAACTCTGAAATTGCTCTTGAAGGTTTCCTTTATATATTCAGAGAGGCTTGGCATTCATTCAGGTGTAAAGTTGTGGATGGCTTCAGAATGAAAACCCACAAAAGGGGTGGGATCCCTACACGAGCCTGCGAAGACCTTTTACCAATGGGAGAGAAGACTGCAGTAAAGGAGGAGTTAGATGTACTAATTGCAGGATTCCTATTTGGGGCTTTGGAGGGTATCAGAAAACTCTTAGGCACCACACAGCAGCATTCGGGCTGAGACCCAGAGGCTGCCGGCTCTGCCCTGCCGTTCCGTGTGGCCCTGCATGCCTGGCATTTTTGTGTGATGCGACTAACGCGGTGTCAGAGTGAGTCTCTCTTGCTCCTCTTACGCAGAGTTACGTCCCCCGTTCTCGAATGCGACTTTGAGAAAACTTGCTAGCTCTGTAAGGATGCAAAAGTTCGTAGAACTTACAGAAGACTGCTAGTTACACAAATACTGTCTGCTATATACCAAGATCATTTAAAAAAATACTGTGAATAATTTAAAGCTGCCTCTAGATGCGTTAAATTATGCAGCTTTGATCAACAAGGAGCACTGCTAGAGAAAATACTTGTTTTAGGGGAATATTCCCTCCCTGGCGTGCAGAGTTACAAGTGTGTATTTCAGTATCACCACGCATAAAAAGCATCTCCTCTAGGCTTCTTAGTACAAACGTATCCATATTCATAGCCTCTCCCGATGCTCCTTCACCAAACTAGTCTTTTTTTGTTTTGCACATTGCCTAGAGCATTCTTATATTTTTAATGTATTATTTCATGTGATAAAGAAAACAAAGAGGAAAGAATAATCCTTATTTTGGCACTCTATTTTACTGTGTCACACTCTTATTTGATTTTACATAGAATTACATGGCCTAGATCCAAACGCTACTATAAATTGAGATGCTCTCAGTAGGCCAATGCTTGTCTGCATCATGGTGAATGCTCTATAGATTTTCATTATAAATAAACCAACAGTCATCAGCACTGAAAGCTGTAGCATTCTAATTAAAAGGAAACCTTTGTCCTGGGAAAAAGCACAACCATGAAGGAGGCCACACTGTGTAAAGGTTAGACTTTAATCTCACTTAACACTCTTTGTAACTGAGTTGATATCTATAGAGTCATCCTGGATTTTATTTGCTATAATGAAAGCAGAAGTGGAACACAGGTCAATTACCTCTACTGTCAGGATCAAAATCTCAGTCATTCAGAGAAGATGGCTTTGTTTCATCCGAGTTACAAGCAGGCATATGTCAGTATCTGCAACACTTCCGTCTTGCATCACTAAGAAAGTTACCCTGGATTTCAGCAGGAGTAAAGGCAGATCCACAGCAAGTGCCGAACTGATAGCCTTTGCTTAAAAGACACAGGAAAAACAGGAGTGTTGCAAGGTGAAGTGAGTTTTACTGGCAGAGCTGCATGTGGGGAAGTTGAGTTGATTGCCTGCATCTATTATAAGTAGCCCAACCCAGTTCTGGAATAACAAGAATGTTGCAAGGCAGAGTGAGATCTTTCAGCAGAGTAATGTATGGAGGAGTGGGATTGCTGCTAACCCCTGACAAAGCTCCAAATTCCACTCTCATGGAACACCTTATTTAACCACAAAAGCAAAGATGTGCATTTTAACGTCCCGTTAAAATGACGTAGAAAGTGAAAGTTTTCTTAAGCAACTTATTGAGGATGATATGTACATTAATATTTGAGCTTATTTTTCTTCAACAGCAGCTAACCAAAGGTCAACTTTGTGGATGTTCAAGTCCTACTTAATTTTTTTCTTATATTCACAGATCATACAGATCTTCAAACATCTCACCTTCCCTGCAGGATAGTCTCTGCTCTGAACTGAGCCAATATAATTAAAAACATGGAACCCATTTTCCAGTTACCCACAGTACGTTTGGATACCAGTCAGGGGACCTCTTCCCAGTGGATTTTCCCACATTCGATGAGACAGGAAAGTCAGAAGTTTCCCTGAGAGCTGTTTTCTTTGAAATATGGCATATCATCTTCTCACAGGAAAAATGTATGGGACCTTTCAATGAAAGCTAAAAATCATTTCAAATTCGGGCTATATGAAACCATTAGGTTTGTCACATACTTCTCTTGGTCTTGTCACTTAGAGAAGGGAGACCTTAAGACAAGCCTTTTACAGCCTTTGTAAAGGAAAAGTTTGGCCCTGAATTTGCCACAGGAAAGCGAATACAGATTACCTCATCTTTCTGTGCACTAGACACAGAATGTACATTATTTTAATTTGATTTATATTTTCCATTTCTTACAAATATTGTATGCAAATTTCATTATTTCAGTTCCTTGGTCAGTACTATCAGTCTCCCTGCTTTGAAAGGTAAGCAGACTTCTGAGGAGTTTGACAGTTAATTTGATTTATACTTTATTTTGTCAAATCTAGAGCTTGCAGCCTTTCACTTTTTCTGAGTCTTCCTGTGAGAGGTTAGAAGTCACATGAGGGGAAGGGATGCTGGTCAGTCAAATCCGTTATTCTTCCTGAGTGAACTTCACAATCAAAAGGGGTTTCTTGATGCTTAGCTCAGAACAGGTTCCTAGACTTAAAATGTTTTTTTGCTACCGTTAGTTAGATGGCCTTCACCTTCTCAAAGGTGAAGGCTATAAGTTACCTTTGTAGTCTCTGAAACAGACTTATACAATGCATAGTCTGTCCTTATTCTAGCCAGATTCAATGGCTTGTGTAGAACATTGCTCTGTGCTTAATCTGTAATATTGGCCATAAGGAATATATTACACAAGGTCTTTGAAGTCTGTACTGGCTTCCTTTTTGCCTCTGGGCATAAGTCAGGATGTTCTTATTGATCTATAAAACCCTATATGTTTTGAGTCCTAGGCAGTAAATTCTCTCTCCTTTATCTCCCATTGTGATCCTTAAGATCAGCCAGGGCACACTGACTATACCTGAGTGTCTGGAGAGGTTGAATGCTCAGTGTGAAGGGCCCAGGAGTCTGGATTTCACTGCTCCTAGGGATCCACGAGAGCTCCGTTCTGCTGTTTGGCGTGGTGTAAACGCCATTGTTTACTCCGATCCTTGAAAGGTGACTGTGAGGATGGCACAGAGAAGAAACCCGTTAACCAGATTAATTTAAATGTTTAAATAAAAAACATGTACCCAGGGATAAAGTGCTACATTTAACTACACACTTTTTTCAACTTGACTGCTTCTTGTATCTTAACAGCCTTGTTTCTGAATGAACCTAAACATAGTGGTAAAGCCATCCATCACTCTTCAGAGAGAATGGTATTCAGTTATCCACAACTTAAATCTTGCTTTCTCCATTTTCTGTGATGGAAAAAACCACACTCCTCTCAGTGGATGCAGAATAATACAAGGCATATGTTCTGTAAAGATCCCAAAAGAGAATTCCCTTCTTTGTGGTCATTTATAAGTCTGTCAGGATCCCATCCTCCATGTTTCTTAGACACTATAATGATGTCCAAAGGGCAAAGTTTTGTACGGAGTGCACACACCTGTCTAAGCAGCACAAAATAGCCACAGGGAATAGAAGGGTATGCACTGACAAGTACAAATGACTGCCAGAGAGCCTTGTCTTTGCAAACCATATGATTGCTGAACATGCACAAAATAAGAAAGAATTCCAAATTTTTCATAAAACTTGGGCCTGCCCAGCTTTAGTAATGACAAGGAAAGACCAGAGTTAGAATGAAGTCTGCACAGAAAGACAGGTTCAAAATTTGGGTTTATATTTTTATTGTTAGTCCCAAAGCGAAGACCATTAGAGCACTGCACTTCTGACTTGTTTCCAAAGCAGATACTTTGAGAATAAGTACAGGCTCAGATAAATGACTGCAGAAAAGAAACTGACATTTATTACTTTGCACCTTAAAACCAAAATGACTGTCAGGCTATTTTCTGTTAAGCAATAAGCATATTAGTAATGTACTTCAAAGCAGCATAAAGTGTGATTTGGAGCATGATAAGAGCACTTGTCTGAAAGTGAGGTAAAATTGTAATAAATGCAACTGTTGAGAACTTGTAAGCTGTTGTGCAACAAGTTAGCATAGTTTTAAAGCTCATACAGAAAACATGTTAGAAAACCAACATACCCCCCAAATTCTCAAACCAAAGATTTTTTTGAATACTGAGGTTTTTCTATAATAAGTGGTACTTTTTAATTTTCTCAGCAAATTACATTTGAGAGATTCAATGGAAAACATAACATATATTCTCATTAATGAGAATGACTAATTAGTTCTGATTTATGTCTTCTTCATCTCCCTAAGATTTCAAATTACAATTTTATTTTTTTCTACTTGCTCTTATACATAATGTAGGCAGAATAATTTAGGTCAGGCTGTGGCTTCAAAGGAGGCAATTTATCACTTTTATTGAAGAAGACATTAAATACAGACTGAAAAGGAGGAAATCTTTAAGTTTATTTTGAAATTCTAAGAACATTTACAGTACAGTGAAGAATTATCTGCACTAATTTTAATTGCCATCTCTTCTTGAGCATTCACAGTAAGATTTTAAGACCTGGTTGAAGACAATGTGGCTTATTATAATCCAAAATATGTTTTATGATTTTCTGCATATGATGAAGAAGAGAGGAAAACAAAACAGGGGTTTACAAATAAAAAAAAAAAAAAAAAAAAAAGAGAGAGAGAGAATAACAGCTTGTTTATTTGGAGTAACATTTTTGGAAACTCTTAGGTGACATTGAAATGTAACACTTCCTTTTGGAATAAAGAAATTTAGGGCAATAAAGCAGAATTTTTAAATATATAAAGCAGAATTTTTAAATATACATAGACACTGAAGTCCACTGGACTTCACTATCTACATACTTTTGAAAATGTTGCCCTAAGGAGTGAAAGTCCTATTGATTTTCAGTGAGCCAGTTGCTTAAATGCTTTTGAAAATTTTACCCTCAGGTTAAAATTCTGAAACTCCTACTCAATGTTAAGCAGGCAAAGTCCCATCAACATGCCCCAGTTGCAAATAAAATAGAAACTGAGTAAAGGTTTTGAAGTCTGTCTTGTTTCTTTACATGTAATTAACTGAACTCTTAATATATCACTATGTTTCAGTAAACTGCTTTGTGTTTCTAATTACGTGGTCTGAAATGATTACAGTGTATTTAAAAAATGCACACTCTACAACAAACCAGCTAAGAAAATCTGGCATGGTTTCAGGATTTCCTAGGCAAACACTTGCCAAACCTGTTGTTAGATCCAAAGTCATAATTTAAAAACAAGCCTACAAGGTATCTGGAAGAAAATCCCTCTTTCCTTCCTTCTGCTCTATCTCCCACTCCTTTACAAGGAAATCGCTTTACCTATCAAAACAGAAGTTACTGATATTTGTCTCTTGGTAAGAAACCTATCCCTGCTATGTTCAGAGTTTAGATTTGGCTAGTGCATATTCTTGTTAAAGAAAAAAGTCACCTTCACCAAGAATGTTAGTGTCCAAATTCTTCCATCAGATAAACATGCACAACTCCCTACTGAAATTAAGGAAGTACCTGAGGGCAAAACCTGGCCCAAAATTAGAATTTTAGTAATTGTAATGCTGTGTAATCCTTTCCCTGCTAAGAGACAGAAATGGCCCATCCTGCAAAACAAATTCACAGACTTGCCACACGCTCGGTATCAGGGTTTCACTTATAACCCATGAACCAGAATATAATTGAACAAAGTACATACAACTTATTTTATTAAAATTAATCCATCCAATATTATGGTGCATTTGTATAGTACTGAAAATCTCTTATTTGCTCTTGTAAGATCTGCTTAACTATATGCTGTACTCATGCTGAAACCCAGCAAATGTTTCCACACTATTACTCTTAACACAATTTTAAATACTAGGAACCTTCATTAATATGGAGATCTTTCTCTCTCTCAAAGGTTCTATAAGAGTATAATTTCATGTGTTGGTTTTTACTCTCAGCTACTGATATTTCCTTCTACCTGAAGTCAGTTTCAGTCACCTAGTTCTCTTTTAAGTCCCAAACTGTTTCGTGCAATCAATGAATGAGTCAGGCTGAATGAAATTAAGACAGAGAACCAAGTATCACCTGCCTACGCAGCCACTACAGCCCATTCCAGACTGCCTTTGTGGCAATTTTAACTACATTGAATTCACATGTAAAAGAAAATGTAACAGAAAGAGCTGATAGATCCCTGCCAGTTGAAGATCTCCTGATTGGAATGCTCTAGGATCTCTTTTAGAACAATAATATTACATTTTTACTAAACTAAGGTTTAGTAAAACTTACTATGACTACAGCATAGCCCTAACTATGGCTGTATGGCAAAATGCACATTGAGAGTAAAGTTTCCAAAATCCTAGGGCGAAGTGCTTAACAGGTTTTTAGGCATTTTTACAGTGAGAACATTTTGTTGTTGCTGTTGACTCACGTACACAAATATAATCTATAGAAACACATGCACACTCAGTTTAGCTGAGACTGTGAAAAATGATATTGCCATAAAGTTGAGAGGTGGGAATGAATATTTAGTACATTCCACCTGTTCTCCAGGTTGTATGTAAAATTTAATATCAAAATACTTCAGGGAAGAACAAAGAATGGAAATTCTTTGCAACAGTAGGTGTCAAGATTTCAAAATCTTTTCTTCAGTCCAAGTCAGAAAAAAAATCCTCACGTTCTGAGACTCCTTACAGAAGAAATTGCAAAGAAAAAAGGAAATTTAACCAGATATTACTGCTCCTTTTTGATTTTTTTCTTTGATTAATCTTGCCTTTTAATAATTGTGGTTCAATAGCAGCAGGATAATCCCTGCCTTAAGCATGGCATGAGGTTTTAAAGGATTATTTATCTTATCTAAGCTTAGAAGTCTCTCAGTATACCTTTATGGTGATAAACAAATATGAGCTGTACTTGCTTAATCACAGAGTTTTAAGCAAAACCATCCTCTAGCCTGAATTGCTGTGGGATTTCGGTCTTCAACTAATGCTCTATATAGCTATATGATCACAACAGATAAGCATTTAGAATTAAAATGTAGTTAAAGTAATATCGTTACAAAACAACAACAAGGCCGCTGTCAGAAGGTATAATCAGCAATGATGATTTAAAATTACTACTTCCCCAAAGATTAAACTTTGTCTATACTGCCCATCACTGACCATTAACAGTAGTTCCTGTCACTATTGCACCTGACATCAGTGCCCAGAAACTGAATAGGCTGCATACCAAACGTGTTACCCCATATTCAAAGCCTTGTCACTGTTCATGTCTGTAATCTTCAGGCAATGAAGACATTCTTTTTCCAGTGCAAAATATTGCTGTTGTGAGAGAGATTTATTTCAAGACTTCAGTCTTAAGTCTATTTGGAATTACAAACTGGTTTAGATGACATGTAAACAGAATTCAAGACAGGAAATGTCAGAACATTCTGTTTGTTCACTTGGCCTTTCTGCAATTCTTCAAAGCTTTTTGCAGGGTTGCTTTTCTAAAATGTATCCTAACATGGAAACATTACACAAATAAAGCTTTCATAACTGTCAACATCTGAATTTGTTTTTCAGGAGGAATATTTCCAATACATTTTGACTCTGACGAAAAACAGAATAGTGTCCTCCCTTCTGGTAGTTTTCATCTAAAAAGTAGCTCTCATCTCACACACTCATGCCTGCCTGATTAGAACAACATAAGAATTTTTACTGTAAATGAAAAATCCTGCAGGTAGAATCCCTGGCATGATTCTTCCCTGATGGTAACCAGATTGGCCTCCTCTAAGTCCAGGAGATGCATGTTTCATTTTTAAGGTTGGATGTAGCAAGCCACCTTTGTATAAATAGCCAGTAAGAGAGGGTGTTTTGGTACATGCCTCTGACCTGCATAATTTTTGGTTTTTTATTTACTTTGCTACCTCTTGGTAGGGTAGCATCATGAAATCTTGTCTTCCAGCTTCCCTTCAGAGTTTTGCATCACAGCTGCCAATTTCTATCCACCTGTTGATTAGCCGAATGGAATTTGCATCCCACACTGACTCTCTCCTTCACTTTTTCCATTGCAAACTCTGGCAAGCTGTTGGAGCGTAAGAGGTGTGGTAATCACTGCTTGGCATTTCCATGTCTGTCCACCTGGTTCCTCTGTGCCGGAAGCACCTTTAGCAACTAACAGAGGAGACAGAGGATTGGGAGGGTATCTCTCCAGACATTTTTTTATACAGTCGAAGCTTCAAGAGAGGAAAAATATTTTAGATACTTATTAAGGCTGCATACTTGCACAATGTCATAAAGGGCTAGCAGATCAGGAGGGTCCAGGAGACAATCTGGGGACAAACTTTCTAAGACAGGTATTCTGAGAAGATTCTGTTAACTAGTAGATGGCAATGCATTTTGCACCCATTTATGTAAAAAGTAGGGGAAAAGACTTTTAGTAGTTTCTACCACAGATGAAAGTACTTGTTGCTGTAGAGCTTCTTGCAATAGTGAAGAACCATATCTGTGAGTTTTTTCCTTTAAAGAAATTACTTAAAGGAAAATTACTTAAAAATTACTTCTATATGTAGAAGCAGTTATAGCATAATTTCTGTTTTATAGTTGTATAGCATGTTAGTAAATGCTGTTATATCTCAAAAGCCTACATGAACTTTTAGGTTATGCTCAGTCTAGCCTATATCCAGTTTTACATCTGCTTCTTACATGAACTGTACTGCATTTACATATGTAGCATGTTATAAGTTCTGCATAGAGTAGATATTTTGTGTTCCTTCTGAAAAATAATATGGAGAACATAAAAGAAGGATATCTTACTCAGAATAAAATATTTTGTTCTGGGCAACCCAATACATAATTCTTGTCAACACTCAGTATCATTATAAGGTCTGTTAAAAAGGCACTAAAACTGAACTACTGGAACTAATTTACTCAATAAGACTTTAATGACTTTCTCTGTTCTTAAGTGTAGTAAGGAAAGTGGTTATTTTATTACTATTCATTTAGTCAACAAGTATAAACAAAAAGGAAAGGATATGATGGTTACTAAGGACAGAGATATATATGGCCATGAAATACTTAATTTTATTTTACATTCTAGAAATACTTGCTGTCAAGAATAAACTGTTTAAGATAAATAATTTGTTTTATAAATCATCATAAGGAAGAACTATGCATGCTTTTGCTGCAGCATTAGCTTTCTTTAAGGGTCCAATTCAAAACTTGCTGAAGTCAATAGAAATTTTTCAATTGTCTTAAAGGGACTTGCGTTTAGAGCTTCCATGCAGTAAAACAGTCACCAAGATGAGCTGGCAGTGTTCTGATAATCTGTGTGCATAGCATGCACATTAAATTAACTTAAAACATCTCTCCAGTAGGTGGCATATGAGATCTCCTAGTCTAAAATGTAAATAAAGCAATGGCATGTCACCACCAACACAGAAAATAAGATTTTACTAGTTAGGTGTAAAAGACCAATATGAGCTATAACTGCCTATATGCAGCAACCAATGTGGTCTTTTTATTAGCTTTTATATAATTAGCATTATTAGATTCACATTTCCATATTAAAAAGAACTCATCATATTTATGAATAGTATGGTTATAAAATATTTTATTTATCAAGCTTGTTAAAAAGTTTACATTTTTCAGTTTTTCCATTACTTAATGTTTATTACTAATGTCAGCACATTTGTGCTTATACTGTGGTGGCAGTCCTTCCCAAATCCTCATTCCAAACATCTGAGGGAGGACTTTTTTTCATTCTTCCTGACAGAAGTTTAGTCTGCTTAGAGGTCATTAGCGAATGCATCATTGCCTAGAAGCCCCTTCCCTTCCTGTATGCGTTGCTTCCTATGGACATTCAGCACTGAGACTGCAATTTCAACCTCATGCCACATGCAGTAATGCCACTGTAAGAAATCTGGGGTTGTCCTTGAAAGGGAGGCTTGGGAATCTTCCCTTCCCATTTGAGTCCTCTTTGTATCACTAACTGTTCTTTATTTTGATACAATAGCTAATGTAGCTGTGACATAATACCACATGACCACATAAGATTAAACACCACTTTGTGAAACTACAATACCTGAAAGAACTTCAAAATATCTTAATTATCCCACACACAAAGATTAAAGGAAGGAAGACAGTCCCAGGAATACAGAGGCTGCTTAATGTAATCATACTCAGGATTACTCTTGTTATTAAGGTCCTTTTTGTCTAGGGATGTTGCAGAGGATTGAAGTTGCTCATTGTTTGCCTTATTACCTTCAGCAAAACATCTGAGGAGCAGGAACCCGGATTTTGCTCTCCAAATCTAGCCTTCAGCTTTGTGGCACGCATAATCTTTGCATGGTAAAAGTTCAGGCTGTATCCTGAACCCTAATTGGTTTGGGCTCCAGCATCAAAAGTTGGCGGTGAACTTGAAAATATAGCATTAATCTAGTCTTGTGATTTTGGGGCCATTACAATGTTTTTTATGTCTAGGATTTGCATCTATCAAGATGTATGTGTGGATCTCAGAATATTCTCAAGACCTAACTCTCCCATAATTCACACCACAAACCCTTAAATTAATACCAAGGCATTATTTTAGCATGAGTGCCAGGAGGTGGAAAAACTCTCGCTGTACTCAGAAACACTGATTATACTCAGTGGCTTTGTGTGGGCCAAGCTTTCGTTCAGTCTGCCTGGCCTGCACCCAGGCAAAATCAATCACACTAATGGTTCATCAGCTAGTACTGGGAGGTGGCTTTTCTTTATAACAGTGTAGATTATTCAAAACTGAGCTGTGAGTGAGCTACATACAAAAGTATAGATGGAAAAATTGTGGGACATGTGGCTTAGTGTGCGCATGTGTACAGTCAAACCCACTTTTCAGTTTGTAGTCTAGACATGGCCTTATGGCTTGGATTTGGAAATGCTGAACCTCACGGAGATGAAAGTAGGGTTTAATATCCTAAGGCAGATGGGTTGGAATGTGGAGAAAACCTAATAATGCAGTTTACTTTAAAGTCTGCAGTATGACTGTGGTCAATCTCACTCTTTTTTAAATGGGGAGGGGGGAATTTAATCTCATCTCAATTTGGCAGGTACAATTCAAGATAGTTTGAATCTCTAGTGCCTGTGGTTTGGAAGCAAAATTAAGCTTCTAATAAATTTCTGTAAATTTTCTTTCCGAATGTTCTGCTAAACACTACTTCTCTCTTGGAGGCAGCTGTAATAATACAATATTTTACATTTATAAAGTGCTTTTCATCCTGAAAATTCCCAACAGATTTTGCAAACTGCATTTGTTCAAAATCACCTAAATGTGACTAAACTGCATGGGGAGCAACAACCAGGCATGGAGGCACAACACATACCTTAGACCACAGAAGTTTTGGCCAAAACACTAGACTAAAATTCTATTACTATTGAAAGAATAATACTACATGAAATGGCCAGGACCCTGGATTTTTCAAAATACTCAGTTGATTGTAAACTTTACCAGTCCACTAAGTATCTGGGAGGGTAGAAACAGTGAAATGATTTGGTTGGGACTGGAATAGTAATAGCTGGGGTATCTTAAAACTAATGCTTAGAGTGTTAGACTTTCCTTGCCAGATATATCTGGATATTAGTTCCAGCTCTCTGTGATTTGCATGCAGATGAGACAGTTGTTGGGTACAAAGCCTTAATGAGGCTGCAGACAAGCAAAAGCACTTTCCTACAAGAGGGTGACGAACAGAATGTTACTCGCAATTGTTTGCCAGACTGGTATGCTCTGTGAAAAATAGAAAATACTAAACATAGCAGTAATTTAGAAAGAAAAGAAGTCCTGTATGCAACTAATGCAAGTAATAGTATTAGGTGGATGTTTGTGTTAAGATCATGAGCTTTTTCATTACAGTGGAAATAAAAGGGAATATACAGTGAATGCTCATTTTGTTAGCTTACAAAACTGTCCTGTAGCATTATATTTAGGCATCAAGCATGTTGAAATCCAAAAATGCTTGATACAAGTTAGAACTCAAATGGCTACTTCTTTAGAAGAAAGAACTCTCATGGAATTCAACTGAAATGGTGCATAAGTGAGGCAGGATCTAGCTTGTTGAAGAGTAGCTGCACCATTCACTGAAATGCAATTAAGACTGGAAAAATAATGGATTTAGTACATGGCACTAGGAATACTAAATCAAATTGAAACTGCATTTTTGTACATTGGTAAAAAAGTGTCAATAAAATAAAAATTTATTTTACTAGAAGAAAGATATTACACTGATTCTTCTTTTATGTACTCCATGCTACCTCACTCCTGCCAAAGGGCCAGTCCTTATCCAAGCACTTCAAGTAATTTATCAATAGAACACTTATGGACAAAGCACAACTCATATGGTACAGATAATAAACATGTACATAAAACATTTTCAAATGTGCATTTTTCTTTTTCCCTTTCTAATTGTAAACTATAAACTACATACTTTCCTTTTTTTTTTTTTTTTTCCCTATGAGTTTTTGGAAGAATTCTCCTAAAATTGGACCATTTTAATTTTAAAAGAAAGTAATGATAAAAATTGACGTTGTTTCTTGGGACATTTACAATTAATTTATTTTTTTTTATTATTATTTTCCACACATAGTTTACTGGCCAAGTTGTGTGTTGTTCTATGCCACAGGCTGTAAAGTCTTTTATACAATATTTCTTTGTTTCAAGGATAACTGTTCAGAAAAAAAGAAGGAAAATACTCTATTTCTTTTTAAGCATATGGTATGCAAATTTTTCTTGTTTCTGAGATTGTATTTGCAGGAGAAACATAAAAAAAGGAAAACTGATTTTGGCTAAAGTCTTTAAAAGAGCCAAAGAAAATGAGCTGTCTGCTTTAGCTGGTTCACGAGGATGGTTTCATTTCTATCACTTTACATTTGTCTGAAAAAAACCAGCCACTAAAGCAAGGTGCTATTTTTCATTAGAGCCCAAGAATCTGAGACTATAGAAGCCACAAAAAATTATACAAATTATTAATTCTAATCGCTACAGATATGACAAAATATTTGACATGCACATAGAAGGTATTTAAATGTTGTTACTCTTTTTTAAATGGAAGAGTAAACAGAGCATGGATCCAATTTTATTGTGTTTTTCAAAGCTTTTTTAATATTGGAAGGCCAAGGGAGATTCCTAGATGATTATATACAATACATCCAGGTACTTTTGTACTTAATGAACTTCAGAACCTGTATGACTAATGAATGTGTTTCAGAAGGCACTGAAATATGAAGGAAGACTTCAGCAGATGCAGAAACCATCTCTTCTGCTAATTTGGACATTCACCCTTCCTATCAAGAATGCATGTCTTATCTGTAGCCTGAAGGTTTGGGGTTTCAGTTTTTGGCCACAAAAAATGTTTCTCATCTATAATGCTACCCGGTACTTTCCTTGTAAGGGTACGGGCACACCAGGTTTCATTAATCTCTAAGTCTTCTTTTATTTCTTTCTCATTTATCACTGTTCAGTCTCTGAGACAACTACTAAGCTACTCAGCTGAACACAAAGGACTTATTTTTGTCTCTAAGAATATGTTATGAGCCGTTCTATACACAAAGTACAAAACATCAAGGCATTCACGACAAAAATCTAATTTAGGAACAGTGCTGTCAAATTCTCAGCAGTATAAAAGTGAAGAGTACCTTAATAAAAAGTTACATGTGTCCCCAGCTTTCACAAGCTTTGCTTCATTATGCAAATAGATACTGCTGGAAAATTAAGTAGTTGAGGCGGATTCCTCTCAATCCTGTTTTATTAATATGAAAAGATTCTATAACAAGAAGTGTGCCCGTTTCAAGCTGGTTGATGATTTTTCATTGGAGGTTGACCATTTGTACCTCTGCACAGTCAATTATGCATTCTCTCTAGAAACATCTTACAGTAGAAATTACAGAATCATTAGATTGATTTCATTAGTAGGTGCTGGTTTATGAATAAGTAATACAGAAGTTGTCTTTGATTCTAAGGCTAGACACAAATCAGGAGGTTGGTACTTTCATGGATGTGAAACTAAAGTGTCCCTAGAACTTTTCAGATGAAGGCTGGTGTCATTTGATGTGAACTGGGAGCAAGGTTACATGTTCAGGCGAGTCTATGGTTTCAGACCAAAATTTCCATCCCCATTTCCATCCCCTTGAGGTATATTTCTTTCATATTTCATCAGGGCAAACTCTTGAATCTGCAGAAGGCCTTAGCAATTATACTGATGCCCTGCATACCAGCAGAGTGCTACAGTCCAGGTGCATACCAAGGAATAAAGGCAGTGAATGCTGACATTTTAAACTACTTAAGGGTACGTGTAGTTGCTCCTCATGTTTCGTAAGTGCTGTAGAAGTCACTGAGATGTTACCCCCCCTCCCCCAAACAACAACTTTTACTAATAAACAAGGATTAAAAGAATGATTGGAAATTAGTAAGAAAATTGGAAACAGATTATAGTGAATAAGAGATGGAGCATACTACTAAAGAGGTTCCACATAGCTGCACATCGTTACTAATCACTCTTACATCAAGTTATGAACTCTACCTCAACTATTTCATAGGTATCTCTGACTCAAAGCCAAAAGAAGCCTGAGTTCTTGGGGTTTGCTGTTTGTGTAACTTACTTATTTGTCATTCTGGGCCAGTTCTCGGTGTAGGAGGTCACTCCCCATGAACAACGCTGCTTGAGAAGTAGCTGAAAGATTTATGATGCCAAGGCACAGAGCTGTGCTGAGGGAGTGTCTGATGGGAGAAGGGCTGATATGTACAGGACAGGAGCAAAGGAAGGCCATGGAGCAGTGAAGCCACCTTCCAGACTGTGGTAGCTCCAGAACCTTCCTCCTCATCCAAAGCAGATGTTGGAAGGGACACCAGGAAAAGAAATAGTGACACTCTTCAATGTTAAATTAATCAGTCACAAGTGTTAGTGTGGGATCTACATGATAAGGGGTCAGCCATTCTTTATCCATGATTATGTATCTACTTGTCCAATAGAGAAATTGCCTTTTGGCAACTGTTTTTGTACTGCAAAGGAAAGAGGAAACAGCAGGGGAGAATATCTTGGTGAGAGCAGTGGTAAAGGTGAGGGGAAAAGTTTGCAAACCTATGTAAGTTATATTAAGATGATCACTGTAGTTCTTACTGGCTCAGCAGATATGATTGGGCACTTGGTACAACTGAGAATCACTGTTAATTTAAGAACTAGCTTTAGACTCCTCATTTTTAAAAAGTATTGGAAGTGTTGGCTTAAATATCAAGAATTTATGAAGCATTTTGTACAGATGGTAATATAGCCTATTGCCATGAGCTCTTTCAGTTTAGTTAACAGATACATAATGAATGACACATTACAGGAACCACAGATTTTTTATTTTCTATTTGTTTTTGTCTGTCTTACTATTCTGCTAGTAGAGAATTAAAAGTGATATTGTATGCTTTTGTAAGCACAGAATCAAATTCCACTCAAATACAAACCTGTAGCCCTATTCGGTAAAAAACTTAAATTCTTACCTTCTGGCTTTCCGTGAGATTTTTTTTTTTGTTTCTCACATTTCATTTCCCTATTGTTACTACAGACTCCATGGGGTACCATAAGTGAAAACTCACCAGAATTCTCCATTGTAAGATCCTCCTTTTGTGCTGGCTTTTGTCCTGGCAGGAGATAAACCATCTACTTCACTTTGTCTGGTTCACAGATGGGTATGGGCAACATTCTTCCATTACTGAGTCATTAATCAACAGGATCTATTTTTCCACTGTTTAGTGGCCTCTCTTTTTCAAAATTTTGTCATTGAGTAGATTGTTGAATATTTTCTATTTATAGAAGCCTGATCTTTTCCTAAACCAGCTTGAATTGATTAGTTTAGTGACAATATTCTCTAAACCATGAAGTTTTTAGAATCATAGAATCATAGAATGGTTTGAGTTGGAAAGGANCCCCAGAGCTGGACGCAGTACTCCAGGTGGGGGTCTCACAAGAGCGGAGCAGAGAGGCAAAATCACCTCCCTCGACCTGCTGGTCACACTTCTTTTGATGCAGCCCAGGACCGGTTGGCTTTCTGGGCTGCAAGCGCACACTGCCAGCTCATATTGAGCCTTTCATCCACCAATATTTTCTATATTTTTAATAAAATACGGACACTTGAGAGCTTCCTGTTTCATTAATTCATTGAAAGATGAACATGGGCAAAATGTAATGCAGTAATAAAGAGCACCATATACTATGACTTTTTCCAGATATGGCATTTAGATAAAATTTAAATTTTGTCCTTGAGCATTCAAGTATTGAAAAATATTTGTGAGTTTCAAGAATCCAGTGCTGGTATCCATGAAATAGATGTAGAACCATTCCTCATTCTTTACAGCAGCTCCTAAAGGATATGTTGTGGCATACCATCTGATGGGTAAATGTAGTTAAAGCAAGTATTTATATTTGCAAACAAGTTCTTTTTTTTTTATTCTACGAAGTTAATATTTGCTCAGATATCTTATAGCTTACAGTTTCTCTAGTCTTATCTAGTCTCATACTAAAGGAAGGTTAGAAATACTATTCTGATGCAAATCCTTCACAAACATGTCCTCTAAGTAACCCAGACCGTGAAAGACCTCCGTGCTTAAAGTACAGAAATGTAACTAATTTTGAATGTTGATGATACCTATGGCCGTGTTTCACCATTAGCATTTTGGCATGTGCTTCTGGAGTATTTACCATGCCTTTATTCACATCGTGAAGCAATCTCAAAGCATAGGAACTAGGTTCCTTTTGGATGAGATTAAACTAGAAGATATGCTCCAAAAAGCACACTTAATGCTCTCCAGGCTAGAAATACCCCTAAGTAAACCTTCCTGAAATATGTGGTGTGCATGTTAAGCTCTCAGCACAAACTCTTTCTTGCCACAAATCCTTTCCTGTTGTAGCCTGCACTCCTTACTAACATAGAGATCATTCATGTGGCTCACCTGAACCTACCTGCAGAGCAGAGACTACCTAGATGGGCTTTGTGAATCTGACTGGAAACTTCAGTCCATCCAGCAAAGTGAACTTCAAAATGGCAACACAGATGGGTTAGGCTCCTGTGTGTTTGCAGATTTGTTTGAAGGTATGTAATGTAGCAGCTAAGTAAAAAGCCCTAGATCCCCTTAGTCAAACACAGTCCAGAACAATTAATTTGCAGAACTTATTTTTTTCTTGGCATGATATGCTGAATGTTTGAGAGGCTTCCTTAGAAGAAGGGTATTCTATTGAATGTCTTTGCATTTGGAAGATGGCATTACTGATACATATGTTATACCTTTGCTTGAAAAAAATGCATTTTGTCTGCTACTTTATATTTCTCATGAAGCAAGTAAATAGAGAGATAGGGTATCTTTTATAAAATAAAATAAAATAAAATAAAAAAAGAAAAAACAGAGACAGAGAAAGAATTGCATCTGTGTATAATTATGGCTGATGTGCTGAAAATTTACTGATCTTTTGTGAGCTCTTCCTTAAAACCTCACACAATCATCCCCTTTATGCCAACAAAATGAGTTTTACAGCTTGGATTTTTCTACATCATAAATGTAAAAATAAAGCAGTGTGTTGGGAAATATTATTAGCACCACTGTATTTCTAACGAGCTATAATACATGCTGTATATTGGTTTCTAGGTTAAGCCTGGCTGTAAATTTGTAAGCATATAAAACCACGTAGTACTTTGTCCTTATATGATATAATATAGAATCTTGAAATATACAAGCTGTGTATTTAAAACAAAGTAACCACAAATTCTTACAATTCAGAAAGCAGCAGTATTTCTGTCAAGAGAGGACATAGTTAGTTAGTTTAGTCCTTGTTAGTCCTCGAGGAGCATAGGGCTGCAACAACACTATGCCATCAAACCCGGTGGGATAGTGTTGTTGCAGTTTCTGTAACAGGTTTTGTTTTTTACATGATTGGGTTGTTAGCCCAAAACAAAACCCCCAACCTGGAGGGCCAGGGTGCAACATTTCAGTCTGCCTCTCCCCAGACAGACCTGTTCGGCTTGGTTAAACCTGCCAGGAGCGCAAGGCTCCCGCTGACATAGCTCTGTGGATCGACAAGGCACGCAAGCCACCACACCACGACAAGGTAAGTTGCACCAACTAGTGGTGGAAAGAGAGGACATAATTTACTGAAATTGTTTTTACTAGGCACACCCAGTTTTGACTTTTATGCGGCCAAGATAAGTAACTGATTTCTTAAGTTATTTTAACAACAAACTTAACTATTCAAGCTTCACATTCACTTTTAGGATTAGTAATGCCTATCAGATTGAGGTTTTCATTTAAATCGAGCTCTTAATTTTATTTTAAGAATGTAAGAAAGGCTTTATTGGGTCAGACCAATGATCTATCCAACCCAGTTTTCTGTCTCCAGCCGTGGCAATAGGAGAGGCTATTCACAGAGGATAACAACCCAGCTGTTTTCAGACATTCATTCCTCTTTCACTGCCCACAACACACCATCATTGCGTTAGGGATGCCAGAGGTACGTCGCTTCCCTGTGGCAATACTGTCCGTCTATTTGTCTAATCCCTTGTTGAACCTGCTGACAGTTTGCCTCTACAATCTCAGGTGATAGTGAGTGCCAGAAGTCCACTACCTTGTGTTTAAAGAAATGCTTTGTTTTATCTGTTTTAAGCTGAAGTTCTATTATTTTTATTAAGTTCTTATATTATACAATAGAGTGAACAGAAGTTTTGCCTTATCCACTATTTTCATGATTTTGTAACCCTTCATCACTTTTCTTCCCAGCCTTCTCCTTTCACTGAAGACTCTCAACCTTTTTAGTCACTCCTCATAAGGTGGCTACTCAATCCCTTATTCATTTAAGTTGCCCTTAGGGTTATATGTTGATACAGAGAATGTTTTTTGGGTTGTTTTTTTTTTTTTTTTTGAGAGAGAGAGAGCTTCTCAGCAAATTCTGGGATCCAATTGCCATACTGGTGAAAGGAAAACTGAAGGTCCCTGTATGATCAATTTGGTAGCTGCTTTTCAAGTAAGACAGGTTAATTTTCTGTATTGATTATTTCTAAGGGTTCAAAACATTAATTCTGGATAATATAGTTTGATTTTCCTCCTTATTAATTTCAACCTACTATTTTATATGTAATGCTATTCATTAAATTCAAAATTAAAATTTTCCTTATTTTTGCTATAGCAGGCTAGTATATTTAGCTGTGCTTCAGTAATACTTACACTTTCCTCTAATGAGATATTTGGTTATTCCTTTAATGCATTTATCTATCTACAACTCTTTTAATTATGTTAGGCTCTTCTGGAATGCCTTTAAAGTTTTCCTCAAAGACTCTGAATCATATATATTCATTGTCTTCTCTGACACACAGTATTTCTCCTGCTCTAGCAACTTAGGCTGAACACTGGTTTTGAAAACTTTCCTTTTTGCTTTCATTTGGTGGGTGTTTTTTTCACCTCATATGTTAGAGGTTTAATTTTTCATTAATAACAAGTATTGTGTACAAGTAGAGAAGCTTATGGCTACAGGTAGCTATCTTCTTTTCTCTCAGGAGAAAAATACAAGCATTGTGCTGACTGTTACTGATTTATAGAACACAAAGGCCTCATTCATTCTCATTTCAAGGTCATCGCTATGTGATCTTCTTGACAAGTTTGAACAACTTGCAGATAAGCATCAAGAAGTCCCTGTGAATAACAATGACTAAACTGTCAAGATAGTAATAGTATGATTGAAGAGAGCATCCTCTAAATGCAACATATACTAAGGAATGTGGAGAAAACTTCCACACCTTACAGTTGTGACAAAATGGGATGTGCCATTTTCCATGCAATGGTGAACTGGATTACTGATTGGAATCAAATCTTAAATGAATGGCTTATTTAACCAAGAAGAGAGGAGGTTTGACATTTTGAATAAAACAGAGCGAGGTGCAGAAAGCTCAGAAAATACTATATTTTCTCTGACTCCTTTGTTCCTCTGTGGGAGGCCACAGTATAGCATTCAAGAGAATACCTTGATGTTGCTGAGTTTCATATGAGCAGATTGACAGGATGCACAGTTTGGCAGAATTTTCTATTTCTGATCAGGATTACAAATAGCAGGAGTGGCAAAGATCCAAACTGACCTATACTGGCAGAATAATTCAAGTAATTGTACTTGTAAAGTACTGCAAACACATTTAGTCCTTTGCTTTCACGTGGAGTTCAAAATACTTCAAAACTCTCATGGTACGCTGCATGATTGTGACTTCCATGCTGCATACGTTGATTAATAACGTGGTGAGATACTACATTGAGACTGAGACAAGAAGATACATACAAGATTTAAAAGACTGATAACCTGGGTTTATTTAATTCCTAGATAAATTTCATAGAAGTAGGACACATGTGAAAATCAGATGGCAAAGACTCCCATGCCCAGTACGACTCGGAATTTCATGTATACTAATTAAGCAGAAACAAGAAAATAATTTGTATGAATTTTTGAGGTGCATACAATTCACAATAGAACAGGTTTCCAGTCTCAGTGCCAGATAAGCCTAGCCAAAAAGGATAATGGATTGGTTTTACGCACCATTGCACAGTGTCTAAAGGCATTCAAAATCTATGGTTGATTGCATTTTGAATATTGCCAAAATGAATACAATCCCCTCACTGTTGAACAAGAATATAATATTTATATTGACAATTGAGAACTTTGAATAATATATAATCACATCATGTCTCTTCTACAAAATTAAGACTCTTTTATGTCCAAAATAAAAACCAGATTGTACAGCCCAAATAGTTAGGATTTTGTCAGCATTTTTCAATTAAAATTGCTTATTTGTATAAGTTGTGTCTTTGTCATATAAATATGAAAATACATTCTTACGGTATAGACTTGGACTCAATTCAACATCCAGTTTTTCTTGTATGTGCTTATAGTAAGCTATCTGCCCTCTCAAAAGGAGATATAAAGGAAGTTCTTAGTTTGTGAGGCTGTGAGAATAAAACAATGTTCCCATTTTAAAATTTTTTTCTCAAAAGTTAGTATTAAATACGGAGACATCTTTCAAGAAGAGTGATGAGATTCACTTTAACAAAGCACAGGCTAAGGGGGACTATGTTCTCTCTCTGCAAAACGTCCCACTTTTCAGCCAAAATTTGAAATAAAAGGTTATTTCAAAATTTCTGGTGGAACATGGAAACAATCACTATATTCTGTGAGTGTCACAGTCAAGCAAGAATGTAGGATCACTTTTGACATACCAATTTTGAGGTACTTCAAAAAATTCTTCTCAGACTCAAACTTCACTGCATTCATTTAAGTATTTTAAAAGTTTTAAAAAGTATTTTATTGAAATATCTTTAAATTCACTTTCTTTCTTTTTACTTTCTAATTGCAGGGAGCCCTGCTATTTGAGCATAGAGTTGAGTGTTAGTAGATCTTCCTTTTATTTCCATCACTGCCATTACGTTGTTTTAGAATTGTGTGCTTTGGATTCTTCAGGAGTAAAACATGGAGAAAAATAATTTCCTTGTTATAAAGCTTCAGGATTTATTGATGGAAGTATCTCTTCACACAAATCCACGAGATTCATTTTGGTTGCTGGGCTTACATAAAAGCTGTAAGGTTTCTAGATATCCTAGAACAATTTTGAGACCTAAAATAATTGATCTTTCTTTAAGGGATGAGTTTAACAAGCTTTCATCTGCATGGAAGGCAAACAGCCCATCCCAGGCCAAGGCAAAGACAGCACCAGCCACATTTGTCTTTGTTTTAAGGGAAGTTTTTGTTGTCATCAAAACTTAAGGAAAACACAAAAAAAGGTAAGTGGAATGCCCTCACCCTTGCAGTATATCCAGTGGAGCAGTTACATTTTGCTCAATGGAAGGCTTAGATTGAAATTCCTGCCACAAATCTGGCAGAGGAGTGATTTGGGGTCCTCATTGGATTTGGAGCTTAGAAGACCTTCTCCGAAGAAAGTGTGCACAGAAAGGCTGATACAACTGGCATGTTGTGCTGATGCTGGACAGTCTCTGGGACAAGGGCAGTCTCTGAGTACAGTAAGCACAGTGCCCCTGCCCAGAAATTACCTCTGAATGTTCTCTTCATTCTTTACAGGCAGAGGAAAAGGGCACTGGGCTGCTTTGCGCCCCTAACTCCCACAGAAGGCACAGCTGCAAATTGCATTTTCTGTTGGCTAGCTTAGTTTACAATCTGCCCTGCAAACTGATTTCAATTAATCCCCTTCTAGACACCTAATTTTCCCAGGGCAATGAGCATGGAAAGTTCACTCAAAATTCTGAATTTCTGGAAGTGAGATGGTTTCCAAGAGTCAGGCACATGAATACTAAATTTTATAACTTACGTGTCTCTCTTTTAAATCTAGATAAAGGTCTTCTGCTTGTGTTAGACAAAAAGGAGATAATCTTTCCTGTGTGAAGAATGCCACTGAAGCAAGGCATTGCTTTCCCCTAATTTTCACACATTTCATAATGGGATTGTTAAGACAGTTATTTCTGGTTTTTTGATCTTACCTTTGTGTCTCTGTGATTTCACCATTTATATTTCTTCTTTCTTCTTGTCTACTGTTCCTCCGCTGTCCTTGTGACATAAAATGGCATGGACTGTACAACATAAGTGATACCGGATCACTGGCGTAAATGCATCTGCTGAGTCAGAGTATAATGAGAAGCTGCACAATGAAGAACTTTAAAGACCAATGGTGAAGTCCTGAAGGCAATCAGAGCACTGGGGATAGAGGTGTTGCGCTGTGCTGTCATCAGGAGGGCTGCAAAGGCACTTGTGCGGACTGGCTCTTCTGCGAGGGCCAAGGTCTGACTGCCTTGCCCAGGTGATGGAGGATGCTTTGAGGTTATGGAGCACCAGTTTGGAATTTTACTGTGGGACGTCCCAGGTACCAGTTCCAAATATTCATTTGCGTCATTTTTGAAGTTCTGTGAGAATTCTGCAGAACTGCTTTCTACCTTTGTTGAAGCTATTTCTAAAACATTAATTAGGAATTCTATGGTTCTTTTAGGCAGTATGGGAGAAGATCAGAGAAGTTTGCTCAGGATGTGCTGTTTAATTTTGGCACACACATTGTAGGCCAAAGCTGTTTATGTATGTGGTTAGCACAGTAACAGAGGGGAGGAAAACAAACAAACAAAAAAACAAACCAGAAAGCCAGTTGCAATGAATGGCAGTTCAGTTTGTTCTTATTTGTGGTGGGGTTTTTTTGCTAGTGATTATTTGGGAAAAAACAGTATTTAACTGCATTCCCATCTACCCAGGAGTGAAATATTCAGCACTGCTTACTAATGACCTAGCATAGCATTAAAAAACATAAGATTTACTGGCAGTTATTAATGTTCTAATAGTACGTGGCTTAGACCATTCTGAGAGTTAAGATGGTACTGTATAAAAAGCTTCCACATATATATCCAACTCCAGTAAAGTCCCAACAATGCCCTGGCAGACACAGGAAATCATGTAGAAAACTATCTCAGTGCAGACCAGGCAATATTTTATTCCTGGCCATACAGAATATTTTAATCAAGGCATTTACACATATAAAGTGTAGTTTCAGAAAATCTGTACATTTTTTGTTGTCTTTTAAGCTGAAACCAAGAACTAGATTTAAAAGCTACTGAGATATCTAGAGTTACAAGCAAGTGTCTAATGTCATCTTCCAAAACACCTAGCACAAATCAGTTTTCTTAGTCAATCGGATTGCTAAACATTAATTTATAGGATTTTAAAAAAAAACTTACTAGAACTGCACTTTGTTCAAGAGCACCAAAGGGAAGCTGCAATACTAGAGAATTTTTTGAGAGATCCCTAATTTTGTCCTAAGCTGCTGTATTTTTGCATTGGGGATGTTGCTTACTAAGGTTAAAGAATGAACACAATTTGTTGAAGCTGGATTCACATTTTCAGCTTAGAAATCTGACTTTTTTCTTCCCACTTGGGCATATTTGCAGTTCAGATAGAGAAGTCTGGAACAGGGTGTAAAAACTAAATTCCTGGACATAAAGAATGAATTAGAAACAAAGACTAGAGGATTTTCAAAGGATGGATGTTTGTTACTTTCTGAAAATCTGAAAAATTAAAGTGTATCAAATTGGGAACCAAAACTGTGTAAATGTAGTGATAGATAGTTTGGCATGAATTTCATGGAATATATGGTTTTTGCTTAGATTTAAAAAATTGGGGAAATTGAGGATTACAGTTGTCCTTGTAGATACACTAATTTGTTCTGGATAATGTGTTTTTTATATATCTTACACAGTTAAACTGAATCAAAACTGAATATTACAGCATTCCACCTTAAATTTAATATATGATTTTTTTTTGCTGTAACCAGGGAAAATAATTTCGAGATAGAATAATTTGAAGGCAAATAAACTCCAGCTGTATTCTGAACTGTCTGCCAAAGTGGTGATGGTCCTGGAAAACTGAATTACAATAAATAAGATCAAACATATGTCACTACTAAAAGATAGTAAGGAAACAAAGAAATAACTAGAAAGCATCCACTCAGTTTTGCAAAATTATTTCAAAATTCTGAACTATGTCCTTGTTGAACAGAATATTTCAAACATTTATTTGAAGTGCTTTGTTTCAAAGTAGTATTTTTTTTAAGTCCAAAAGTTCAGCTCTTCTACTTTCCATTCTGAAGTTACATAAGTTTCCTGGATCACTAGAACTTCCTAAAAATGTTTGACTTTAACAAAACAGTATATTCAAGTAATATTTTTAGGTGAAAATCTTCTTATCACTTTGAATAAGCTAAAATAACAAAAGCAAATGCACTCTGTGTTTGTGTGTGTGTGTGTGTGTTAATTGACTAGACAAAAATCGGTAGCACAGATTCCACTGGAATCAAAATATTTGAAAAAAAAAAGTCTGTTTGTTTTTAAACGTCTTCTGTAAGTACAGTTCACATAGTGTGAACTATGACTAGACTAGAATTTCTTTTTTAATCACATCAGACATACACCTTTTAATGGAAAGTTATTCCTACTCATCAATAAGCAGACACAAAACAGGGAGCTTCCTTGTATCAATAACCTTTAACTGCGAGCAAACCTTCTGTTTCCTCAAGGCAAACAATCAGGTAGCTCTGACACCTGCAGCTACTGGAAACATTTGTCTAAGAAGGAATCAAACCAGTGGGAGCCTGGGGAAGTATAAATACAGTAAATGGCTTGAAAATACTTCAGCTGGTGCTTAGAAATTGTACAGTTGCTCTTTGCTAATAAAAACCCCCTAGAACTCACCAACAGTTAGCTTACTGGGGTGTTGGAGCAATTACCAGATATATTTAGGAGAGGAGAAAGTTATAGTATGGATTAAAGCAGTGTTTATACACACAACTATATGAAGGCACAACAGCTCTCTAAGATGACAATCGCTTTAAAGGTTTGTTGGTACATTTTACAGAACACATTTATCACTTTATTTTAAAACCACAGATATATCGGTAGAAGTGGAAGGAGGCTGTGCCCATATGTGATTTTATAACCGTACATGTCTTATTAAAAAGAAATCACAAACTCAGCCTTACAGGAATAAAAGCCAAATTCTCAAAGGTATCAGTGTACCTAGAAGTCCAAGTAGTTATCTAAAAGCTGTTTATAATTAGCTTTGAGTAATTCCTCTACGTTTGACAGTTCCAAAGAGTCCATATTGGATTCAAATTGTGCTCTGCTACAATGATAGTTACTTGTTTGAGTTCCCTACAATTTTAGAAACATACTCTCAAGTATTTTTCTCCCTGGTACAGGTTTGCGAACTTGAACACGCATCTTTGTTAGTCATGGCCCTAAATAATGCTAATACATATTGGTCATCCTGGTTTTGGCAGGGATAGAGTTAATTTTCTTCCTAGCAGCTAGTATAGTGCTGTGTTTTGGATTTAGGATGAGAATAATGTTGATAACAGACTGATGTTTTAGTTGTTGCGAAGCAGTCAAAGACTTTTCAGCTTCTCATACTGCCCTGCCAACGAGAAGGTGGGGGGCACCCAAGGAGTTGGGAGGGCACATGGCCAGGACAGCTGACCCAAACTGGCCAAAGGGATATCCCATACCACATGATGTCATGCCGCAGTATATAACTGGAGGTTGGCTGGGAGGCTGTGCAGTTCAGGAACTAGCTGAGCATTGGCTTCGGGTGGTGAGCAATTTGTGCTATTCATCACTTGTTTTGTATATTCTTTTATCATTATTATCATTATTATTATTATCATCATCATCTTCATTTTCTGTCCTATTAAACTATCTTTATCTCAACCCATGAGTTTTACTTTTTATCTTTTTGATTCTTTCCCCCATCTCACTGTGGGGGGAGGGGGAGTCAACTAAAGGCTGTGTGCTTGTTTTGGCTGCCTGCCAGGTTAAATCACAACATCAGTATACATAACATACCTCTACATATCATTGCAAAATAATAATATGAAAAATGAGAGCATAGGCATAAGAAAACTTTAATCTGAATTTATTAAACTGTTCCTACATGACAGTGAAATCATCATGCTTACCAGCTGTAGAAAAACGTCAAAAGTCAATCATGACTATGTAGTTTGTAAGAATCTTGCAGTTCATGAAGGTGCCCTTCATCATTCAATGTTACCTGGTCCCTTTTCTTCAAGCTTGAAGGCAAGAAAGAAGAAACAGAATTAGAATCAGAAATTGAAAATACTCTGAACTGTTTAAATATAGGTTCAAGATTGTATTATTTATTGGGAAGAAAACATGCTCCCAACATTCTGCTCCTGAAATTGTTAGGGTCACTGGGATGTCGTCAGTGCCATCAGCAAGATTAATAGTATGAGCAAGAGAAGTCGTTCAAATGCCTGAATGCTTTAGATAGCATGGAGTATTTGAAACATCTGCACAGAGCTTGCAGCTACTGGACCTACGGGAGACCTGCACTTTTCTGGAGCAATCGCTGGAATGCAGGTGGGATATCCTTGCTGATCTTTCCTCAGGCTTCTGGGTTTCACCTGAAAAACACTGATAAATTATTTCCGGTAACAAGAAGAAAAAAGGAAATATGCATTTATCTACAATATTTTGTATTTACTTTACACCTTTCCAAGTGAAATTTATTTACAACCTCAAAAGCAAGTTAATTGTACTAGTTTCTATGTAGCATTACTATAACACAGGCAATTTTAAATTTGTCCCTGATAGTTCTTTTATTTTTTGATGGATGTTCTGTAAGTATGGAGAACTGTACAAACATGTGAGATGCAAAATAATTCTGTAGTAGAATCTTCTTTTGGGGGGTCAGATTAGATGACCTCCAGAGATCACTTCCAACATAAATTACTTGATTCAATAAAATGAAGATGCAGTTTTAAAAAATATCTTTTGTGGAAAAGCCATCCAGCCCAGTACCTTTGATAATAAGTGTTTCATTATAGAAGATAGTAAAGGAAGGAATTGTACAAGCACCATACTGTAATGGTGTATGTTGCATCCATTTCTTAAAAAAAGCAGTGACTGCAATCTTGCTATTTTATTTTCTGTTGTTAAATATTTTTCTTTTTACACTGAGTAAACATGCTGTAAAAATGCAGGCCTTGTCAAGGAGATGCACTGAAACACAACATTAAATCGGGGTCAGTAAGACTGCAAAGATGAGACTAATATGCAAGTAGCTTGAATTATATGTATGAACATGAAAGTATATTGTACGTAAAATATTTGGGACATGGCATGAAATGAAAATCTTACTAGTATATAGAGAAATGGAGAACTTCAAAACTGTAATTTTTAGAAATTATACAGGACTTGAAAGAAATTGAATATAAACCCTAAAAAATAATGTAGTTCTAGTATCGTAGGCAAAGAACAACTGAATTTTGAATATTATAAACCTCGGTGATTAAAAATATCACGTATTAGACATTGGCTTTGGCATGTTGCATCTTTCTTAGCTATTGAACCATAGGTTACAAAAAGCCATTATGCTATCAATTTTTCAGTAAAGCCCTATCAAAATCATTGGGAAGTCAAAAACCAAAATAAANTTTGTATATTCTTTTATCATTATTATCATTATTATTATTATCATCATCATCTTCATTTTCTGTCCTATTAAACTATCTTTATCTCAACCCATGAGTTTTACTTTTTATCTTTTTGATTCTTTCCCCCATCTCACTGTGGGGGGAGGGGGAGTCAACTAAAGGCTGTGTGCTTGTTTTGGCTGCCTGCCAGGTTAAATCACAACATCAGTATACATAACATACCTCTACATATCATTGCAAAATAATAATATGAAAAATGAGAGCATAGGCATAAGAAAACTTTAATCTGAATTTATTAAACTGTTCCTACATGACAGTGAAATCATCATGCTTACCAGCTGTAGAAAAACGTCAAAAGTCAATCATGACTATGTAGTTTGTAAGAATCTTGCAGTTCATGAAGGTGCCCTTCATCATTCAATGTTACCTGGTCCCTTTTCTTCAAGCTTGAAGGCAAGAAAGAAGAAACAGAATTAGAATCAGAAATTGAAAATACTCTGAACTGTTTAAATATAGGTTCAAGATTGTATTATTTATTGGGAAGAAAACATGCTCCCAACATTCTGCTCCTGAAATTGTTAGGGTCACTGGGATGTCGTCAGTGCCATCAGCAAGATTAATAGTATGAGCAAGAGAAGTCGTTCAAATGCCTGAATGCTTTAGATAGCATGGAGTATTTGAAACATCTGCACAGAGCTTGCAGCTACTGGACCTACGGGAGACCTGCACTTTTCTGGAGCAATCGCTGGAATGCAGGTGGGATATCCTTGCTGATCTTTCCTCAGGCTTCTGGGTTTCACCTGAAAAACACTGATAAATTATTTCCGGTAACAAGAAGAAAAAAAGAAATATGCATTTATCTACAATATTTTGTATTTACTTTACACCTTTCCAAGTGAAATTTATTTACAACCTCAAAAGCAAGTTAATTGTACTAGTTTCTATGTAGCATTACTATAACACAGGCAATTTTAAATTTGTCCCTGATAGTTCTTTTATTTTTTGATGGATGTTCTGTAAGTATGGAGAACTGTACAAACATGTGAGATGCAAAATAATTCTGTAGTAGAATCTTCTTTTGGGGGGTCAGATTAGATGACCTCCAGAGATCACTTCCAACATAAATTACTTGATTCAATAAAATGAAGATGCAGTTTTAAAAAATATCTTTTGTGGAAAAGCCATCCAGCCCAGTACCTTTGATAATAAGTGTTTCATTATAGAAGATAGTAAAGGAAGGAATTGTACAAGCACCATACTGTAATGGTGTATGTTGCATCCATTTCTTAAAAAAAGCAGTGACTGCAATCTTGCTATTTTATTTTCTGTTGTTAAATATTTTTCTTTTTACACTGAGTAAACATGCTGTAAAAATGCAGGCCTTGTCAAGGAGATGCACTGAAACACAACATTAAATCGGGGTCAGTAAGACTGCAAAGATGAGACTAATATGCAAGTAGCTTGAATTATATGTATGAACATGAAAGTATATTGTACGTAAAATATTTGGGACATGGCATGAAATGAAAATCTTACTAGTATATAGAGAAATGGAGAACTTCAAAACTGTAATTTTTAGAAATTATACAGGACTTGAAAGAAATTGAATATAAACCCTAAAAAATAATGTAGTTCTAGTATCGTAGGCAAAGAACAACTGAATTTTGAATATTATAAACCTCGGTGATTAAAAATATCACGTATTAGACATTGGCTTTGGCATGTTGCATCTTTCTTAGCTATTGAACCATAGGTTACAAAGAGCCATTATGCTATCAATTTTTCAGTAAAGCCCTATCAAAATCATTGGGAAGTCAAAAACCAAAATAAAAAATGGTAGAATGATTTAGCCCATCACCTGATTATTGTCCAAGTGTCACTTGCTAGACTGTGATGAAACCCTTCCCACCATATTTTCCCCAGAGAGGATGGAGAACATGGGAGGCAGGACTAGAGAGCACCCAAACCCATACACAGGGGCTCAGCAGTGTGGGCAGAGACCAGTTATGCTTTAAACCAGGTTTAATCTGAGCTTTATTCTCCAAAGTGAACCTATGTTTCTATAATGTGGCCTCTAAAGTGATACAGTGACAATCCCCTCTACCCACGGTGTGGGGCTGGAGCATGGACATACTCAAATGCACTAGGAGGCCTCTGAGGTTCCGCAGGGATTGAAAAGTGTTACTCCAGGGGTCACATGAACTCCTCTAGGCATCTGGAGTCCTGGCAGTTTACAAAATGAATAAGCTCCTCTTCTGCCCTACCACCTTTGTCAGTGAAAACAGATCTGTGCTTTCACCTATTTTCATCTTCTGTTATCACATACTATGAGATCACGTTGTCTTGTTGCAACTGTGTATCCACATATAAGCAAATTAAGTATTTTTAGCACAGAAGTATAATGAGAATTTTTTTTGAAAAACATGTATAGCAAGTCATTATTCTGAATATCCCAAGGACAAGTGATCATTTATTCATTTATGCACAGCAATACAGGAATGGTATTAAACAGGTGATAGGTTACGCATTTTGGAAAAGGACACCACCTAGTCAGTGTAAAATATTGTGATAGTTCAGTCTGAATACTAAAATATTCATTTTCTGCCCACTTTAAACTTAGTGGTAATTTTAAGCATCAGCTTGCAGATGCAGCAAGAAAAAAGAATTTATTTAACAGTCTCTATTTAGGCATCCAGACTAAGTCTGTAGCTACCAGTTTATTAATAGAGACAAGCACCTCAAAAAAACCTGAAACATACCAAAACCAGCTTCAGTTCATGTATGTTACACCTCTGTGTTGGAATGCAACAAAGTACCTTCTAGAGGTTCCCTCTCTCTCTCCCACCATACTTTACTGAATTTGCTTGTCATATCATGTTAATTGAACTACTTGATAAGACAATGTTATTATTAAAGTTGACTTTTTGTTTAATAACCATCTCACCTTTCACAATTCTAAAGTGGTGGCTTTCTCTTGTTGACTGAAAACACAGAACTCAAATGTAAAATTAAAAAAATACAGACTTGTGTACCAGTTTCTTCTTCTCTGGTACATTTCCCCTCTTTATGTTTTTTAATGCCCTACAGATATTTTTAGAAGCTGAAGTAAGTGATTAAAGACATTTCTGTTGTCAGTTTTATACTTTTAAGATGTCTAGTCTTATTTGAGGTTTTGATTTGTTTAAAGCTACCTAGCTGAAATGGAAGCCACCCACACAATTTTTCCATGAAAATTAGGTATTTGCAATATAATACTTGTACTGTAGTTCCATTCCTCCATCATACACACTACGTCTAGTTTCAGTGGTCTGAACAAGCAAAGGCATGCACTTAATTAATTCCATGAGGGACGCCTTATTCATATATTTGCACATACAACTCTTGCTCTTTGTGTATCAGTTGCACATAATTTACAATGACTATTTCTGCTAACTTGAGCACTCTGTGTAAATTAAATTCTAAATAAAGCTCCAAGTTTTCAGACATATTTTTGTCGTAGCTTGATCTAACATTTTCTATTGTCACACACGCACATAAGTGTGCTCACACACACACTGGCAATGGCTTTTTCTACTTTTCAGCTTGTGCTATGCAGTAAAATGGTTATAAAAATAACAACATGGCAACAGTTGCCTGCACATGTGGATGTCATAAACATTTTGTGTTACTGTACAATGAAACGTGCTGTTGCAGCAGCGGGCACATTCCAGGAGCAGGGATGGAAAGCACCAAGGTGATCTGCAAGTTGAAAATGAATAATGCATACGGTGTAAATTAGCTGTAAATTAAGTCACAAGTGTTTTCCTGACAGGTGACATATATACCTACATGCACATAGGATTTGTGCTTTAAAAAAACCCAACCCCAAAACCCACAAAAACCCCAAACCCACAGAGGAACAGGCAGCACACTTTTTGAGGGTTGTGAGCGAATACGACCCAGGAGACCTCCCAGAGGTGAAGCCGGTCTCTCCCCGGGAGCTCCCGCCGTCCCGGGCTCTCCCGCAGGGACCCCCGGGCCCCCTCCCCGAGCCCCGGCCGCCGATCTCCGGGGAGGCGCCCCTCGCTCGCCACCGACCTCCCTGCCCCGACACGAAGCCCTCCCTGCCGGGACGAGGGCCCAGCGGCGGGCTGCCCAGCCGAGGCTCAGGCTCCCGTTGGAGTGTCAAAGGGAGCGCCGGGACCGCCACGCCCGCCCAGCCCGTCACCCCTCCGCGGCTCGCGCTCCTTCCCCCCAGCCGCCTAGGAACGGGACTCTAAAATGGCGGCGGCCGGCACCTCCTGCGGGCAGGTGAGCGGAGCGGCGGCCTATCCCCTCG
>VXBL01000985.1:21271-38291 GCA_013400195.1 Aramus guarauna | reverse complement strand
CCCAGCCAGAGCCAGGACAGCTTGGACAAGATGATCCTTGCATACTAACCAGCTTTCTTGGGCCCCTCTTCCCTCCAGGGCTTTGTCCCATGGTATTCTACCAAGCAAATCCTTGAAGAGGCCAAAGTCTTCTCTCCCAAAAGGAGGGAAGAGAGAGACAGAATGAATAACACTGTGACTCTCAAAATGTCCAAACAAACAGAAAAATAATTCAGGAATGCTTGCTGTGAATTACAGCACATGGAGAAGCTAAGATTTTTGAGGCAGATGGTCTATGGTCTATGGTCTATGTCAATGCAGCTGTCATCAGATGTTCTTTCTTTATGAAAAGTGTGTCATCTGAAAAATTCATGTCATGGCAATTTCAAAGTTTCTTTGGTAAAGAAGGATTACACTTGCCTGAATTTATACAAGGGAGTGGTACTTCTGCAACGCAGCTTGGACTATGTACCCTGCAGGTTGTGGTAATCAACTCTGGTACCGTGAGAGCAGTCAAAACCGAATAGCACTCAGTTGTTCACATGTGCAAAAACTCTTCACACTTACTTGGGTTTTCATAAATGTGTGGGCAGTAACCATGATTTTATTAACAGCTGTGCAGATAACTGATGCAGGTGACAGTTAAAGGAAGCAGTGTGAGTACAAGGATATCTAAAATAACATTTTTTTGTAGGACAGTCAGAAAACTCTTATCTAAGATGATTATAGAGATGCAGGAAAACAATTGTACATTTTTAAGGAGATTATTTCAGCACACAGTAGGACCTATTTCATTCTGGATATACTAGTCTAAATGACTAGCAACTTCTCTATTCTTTCCCGCAAAACAATAAAAATCTGAATTATGAGGGACAAGTGGTTTATGTGATGAGCTTTGGTAGCCAAGATATTAACCAACAAAGGGAAAGAAACCTGGGAAGTGAACTAATAACTCTGTAATATTCTGCATGGAGAGGCAGGAGCTGCAGGCCAGCTGTTTACTGGCTTCTACATATGACAAGTTTATATGCCAAACACATAATTTCCCAATAATACAGAGCTAGAAGTTAATACAGAGAAAGCCATCCCCTAAAAATCTTGACAAGGTGGGTTGAGGATTCTTATATTCAGTTCACTAGGGACACTTACCTTTCCCAAGGAGGGATCTAGGCAGTGTAGTAGACACTAGGTAGTTTTGTGCTAGACTTTTTTCAGATGACCTGCACCACAAGAACTATTGGAAATACTTACCAGGTAACTTGTAGTAATAGTTTTGGCCTAATTAAACCAAATTTATACAATCCTGTGCTTCTTGTTTATACTCAGGATATACACACACAAATAAAAAAAAGCACAAAAAATTCATAAATTCACATGAAGGAAGTGTGCAGGATATACTTGAAATAGTGCAATAAGTGCTTTAAGTGGATTGACAAGGATTAATAGAAAAGCCTGTGAATAGCAATTATCCTTTTTAAAATTGGAGTCTTATACCTTAGTAGAGACATTTGCAAAGGAATCCTCTGTATTTGTATCCTTTTTGACTTTATAAGGATAAGGACCTTTATAAGGTCCTTTGCTTTCCAAGTATCAAAGAACAGCCCATTTTTGTCTTTAAGTTAGGAGTATAAAAGCTTTTTAAAGAGGAAAAAAAGCCCAAACCACAAAAAAACCCAACCTCAAAACCCTGACCAACCCCAGCATTGCATCTTTTAGTGCATATCTAGAAACAGGTTTTATTTAAAAAACAGAGAAAGTCCACGTATCCTACTCTTTCTCTGTTGCTGTTACATGAACAAGTATTTTTATTCTTTCTATCCTGTTCAAGATAAAGCAATGAACAGAGGAAAAAAAAAATAAAACAAACCAAAAACCAAAAAGCAAAACAAAACCAATAAACCCCAATTAAACAAAAGCTAAAACATTTTTAATGCAAAAAACCTAAAACACTTTAGTGATCCTGTCCTATTCTGGACAATGTATACTTATACTCCACTGTTAAGGTAATATGACACACTTAAAATTATGAATAATAGACTAAAAAGCTCAGACAACTCTCTTTCTGGTAGGTGAAACTAAGGCAAAGTATTGGAAAGTAATTAAAAGCAAGTATTGACAATGTGCAAGGCATACCTGTTGATATTATCACTATCTATTATAAGACAGCAGCAAAATTACATAAATGTGGGATCCAGAATAGCAGAGCAGAGCAGAGCAGAGAAGAGAAACAATCAATATATGGCTCATTAATATAGTTTTTGTAATGATTATTTGTTTTTATGGTGCATGTTTTATTGTACCCCATTTCAAGTAGGGATGTAGCACTTTCTGGAAGATATTAAGGGAAACACAAAGGAGTCAAGTACCATTATCTATATTGTGTCATCAAACATTTATGACTAATCCACATAATTAAAAATGTATTCTTTTTTTTTAACTGAGACTTTAGTTCTGAGATCATCCAGAATAATGCCTTTTAATACACTTAGCAGCATTAAACAATATGGGGTGCATTGGATGGAAATGAGAATCTTTCCTTTCTGATGTATTAACTTCAGTGTGTCCTTGTGAAGCACAGGCGACTTACACCTTCCTCTCACACACCTTCCCATTCCTTTACCCTTACATTTCCTGGTTGGGTGGTGGTGGTTTTTTTTTGTTTGTTTTTGTTTGTTTGTTTGGTTGGTTGGTTGTTTTTTTTATGAGAAGGAGAAGATTGCTTTCCATAACTAAGCTGGCCTTGAAGTCACCCTTGGGGTAAAGTTTGTTAGCGAATCCTTGTGCTCGGATTCTGTGGGTGACTTCAAACACAAACAGAAACAGAGGGCTTACCTTAGTGAATCGGCCATTTTTTATTTCTTCCTCTTAATAGGCTGAAGAGCTGAAGTTGTTATTCATTATGTCTGAGAGAAGGCGAGGGAAAAAAAATAGCTTCTCCACACTGTCCTTAATGCACTCTAGTTAGAGACGCTTTAAATGGGTGACAGTCCTTAGTCCACAGGTGGAGCAAATAACCATCCATCAAATGCAAAGTCAGATTACATTCCCAACTGTTACCAGGATAACTACTACCACTGCTTTCTGTCTTTCTATCAATGAAAGTGTCACTTGGGAAAGAAAGCAACTTAAATACTCTCAATTCGGATGTTAATGGAGAATGTTGGTTACCAGAGATTGCACTCCAAAAAGACAATGAAAGGGATGAGATCAGATCATGCTGCTATATCAGAACATCTGACTATGTAATAGAAAGCACCAATAATTTAGGTGAGAGATAAATTATGATTAGAGCAAAGAAGAATTAGAGTAAATTTTTAGGCTGCTATCTCTCTAGGTTACAGAAAAAAACACTACGTTTCAAAAGCTGAATTTCTGATCAAGTTTTTCTAATAGAGGCTGTATAAGAGATCCTAAAAAATGATATTACATGTGCAAGAAAGGCAGGAAGGGAAGGAGAAAAACATTGCTGTGGCAAAACTCTATAAGACAATCAGATAGTGACACCCTGCAATTATGACATCACAAAAGCTGGTTTCAGTGTAGCCTCATGTCAGAGAAACATCACACATGATCAACTTCAGCAGGGACATCTTAACCCTCTGGAAACTAATTCATGAATGGAATGTCATAGAACTTTATTTGTCCTTATCTTGCTTGACTTGCCAGCATTGCCAGCAAATGAATCCAAATAAAAACAGCTAGGAAGGAATGTTCAACTCTTTAAAAATATTTTTTAGATTTTTATTCCAGTTCATTGTAATAAGTGCTGAAAGAAGGATTTAAATTTCAAAATGCAGTTGCATTTTGAAACCCAAAATTTAATTTTGTTAAATGTTTGATTTGAGACCAGCTGTTTTACAGTGGTGCAATACACACTGACAATCTCCATCAAAATGTTGAAATTAGATGGTTAAGGATTATATCATAAAATCTGTGATAAAAACAGGCAAAACCAAAGGACTGTAAAAGTTGACACATAAGAGTCTGTCTATTGACACATGGTAAATTTATATGTGTATTGATAATAGGATTTACATCTGTAAATTTTCCACACTACAAGGTTATCAGAAGAAAATATAAATAAAAAAATACTTAACTTTGTTTTAGAATACTACAAAAGCTCTCAGATGTAAAGAATAGTTAAAAATCAGAAAATCTTATTTATTCTGGAATGTACACATGGAAGGATATTAGAAAAATGTGGGGGAAAAAAGCGCATATCAAAATATATTCCCTGATACTCTTGGTTTGCTTCCTTTTCAGCTAAAACTGGCCTGAATTACTTTGGTTATTAATCACATTGTGCAATGAATATAAGGTTAGAATAGCCCAGCTGTCTCTTTAAAATATCCTTCATTCTGATCTCTCTGAAACAATGCATGAGAATCCAGGCTTGACCTAGACAAAATAATACTTGGATTCAAGCAGACATTTCTTTTTTTTTTTAAATAGGAGAAGAATATTTTTCTAGTATTCCTTAAAAATTTGAAATGTCAGCTAATACAAGATACAATGAAATGCAAACTAAAGTAGTGACACATCATTTAGGATCGTACAACTACACACAGTAACTACAATATCAGGAAGTCATTGTGATATCACCAGTTTGTGACCTTCAGTGTTTTTATACAGAGATTCCTGAATTCATGCCAAAGAATCAGACTCTTGCTCAAGCCTTGTCAGCATGGTACTGCCTCCAGGTCCTTTAGCCCTGCTTTTGGGACATAAATAAGTATTTCTGCAACATGCTGATGATATTCCCAGAAGTTTCTCTTTAATATAAATGTAGTGAATAATAAAATTCTGTTTCAATACTTAAACCTTGGTTAGGTTGAACTGAAACAGACTTTTCTTTTTCTTTCAGAATTTCCCCTGCCACTCACTACTCCCAAATGTTGTTCACCTGAAAATTTTAGCTCAGTTAGTAAGTTTTCATATTACTTTAATTTCTAAATAAAAGATTTTTTTTTGGTTTATCAAAACAAAAGGTTAGGTGCTTCTAGGTTGCCCAAAGCCCCATCCAACCTGACCTCGAACATTTCCAGTGATGGCGCATCTACAACTCCTCTGGGCAACCTGTTCCAGTGCCTCACCACCCTCATCATCAAAAATTTCTTCCTTATGTGCAGTCTAAATCTATCTTAATTCAGTTTAAAACTGTTGCCCCTTGTCTTGTCATTACAGGCCTTGGTAAAAAAGGCCTTCTCCACCTTTCTTATGAGCCTTCTTATAATATTCAGTATATATATATATATATATATATGTATGTATTTTATATATATATACACATACACAGAGTAATATATATGTACATAAACTGAACATATTATTTTATTTTATCTCATATTAATACACTTAATCTTCATAATCTTTTAAAAATGTTTCACCTCTTTCCAGTCTTTTTTCTGTTTTTCCATTTAAAGTATTTGACAAAGTTCCCGAACCTTCAAACTGTCTTGTCTTTTTCTTGTTTTTTTTAACATATTTACTGTTTGCTGAAACAGTTTCTCTTACTCCCACATAGTGGGAGTAAATAAATAACATAGTAATGTTTTTTATTTTTTCATGTGATGACATGCTTATGTCTGTTCTTTTTGTTTTCTTCAAACTCTTTTCATTCTCAGAGAAATGTCTTCTTAAGACTTTAATCATACTAGGGGAAGAAGTCTTCAGTTCTCTCTTTCTTTTACTACCTGAAAGTTCATTCACTACTTAGTTGAAACCTCAGCCTAGATGAAGTCTCAAGGGGAATAGGAGACCTCAGATAAGGTCCCATATGAGGCAATATGGCCATTTCAGAAAGCAGGATGCTTTTTTATCTTCATTGCATGCTAAGAATATCCTTTCTCAGGTGCATTGTCACTGTCTCAACTGACACAATCTCTAGAATTTGGCAGCAGATTTTTTGTTTGATCTATTGTGATAGTGTATTTAGCAACCAGATCTGAAGATTCATCTTTTAAGTTCTAGTTTAAAAAAGGTTTCAACATTGTCTCTTGCTTCTTGTAAAGTTTGATAGCATGATACATGTGTACAAAGATCTTAGTAATTAAAATCCTAGTGTCACAGTCAGTGTCCTCTTTGATACCATTCTTTTCTACAAATTCATGTGACTTGTCTATCTTTCCTGCTACCCAAGAGTTGTACTTCATAAGTTCAGAAATAATAGCAGTATTTCAGGCTGAAATTCATTGTTACCCAAGGCTGTATGTATGTGATCATTATCTGCCATTAAACCTGTATATTAAACCAAATGGGAATATACAGTATCAAGAATTATGGGCATTTTAGAAAGTCAATATTTTTTCCTTTCCCACTTAAAAATATTCACAGAAAAGAAGCCATTGGAAGCTGTCCTTAGGAAATGAACATTTTTTCCATCAACAAAGGAGGAAGGTATGGAAAGGCTGGTATGTCCTTGCTAATACATTTGTTCTGTCAATGTTCTGACATTTATGGCTAAGACCAGCACAAGTATTCACCATACCATTAGCAAAGTATTTTCATTAAAAAAAAAAACAAAAAACACAACACCAACCCCCCACCCCANACAAAACACCAACCCCCCCCCCCCCCCCCCAAAAAAAAAACACCAACAAAAAAACACAAACACAAAACCAAAACTTTGAAGATAATTTCTAACATAAGGTAAACTTGGCCTAATTCCACTGTAGTGAGATTGTGTTTACTAGAAAAAGACAACAAAAGAGTGAGAAAATAAAATAAATAGAACAACAAAGGAACAGTAAAATAAATAATGTAAAATGTCAGAAGAGAAAAACAAGAAAAATAGGTCTGTACCCCTCATCTTAATTGACCTTTCTGAAATGGTAAAGCATAAAATGCTTAAATGCATAAAAAGATATCAAGACATTTTTCAAAAGAGTCACTATGAGCGCATTTTAAGGTTAAGTGGAAGAGGGCAATGAGCAGCATGATTGCAGCAAGAACTGTTTTTTATGTATTTAATTGTGCAGCTCTAGCATGGGGTCTAGGAGCCCCTGAAATCCCAAAGCCATTTTGATAACAAATTGGAAAGTCTAACTGGTGAAATACTACATACAAAATGCATTGAAATCACACAAACAAAACTACATGCATTTTCAAAACATGAGCACAGTAATACAAAGACCACAGATTCTAGAACAACTCTGCAATTCAATATTGTTCTACTCATTCCATTACAGTAGGAAAAATTATTTTTATCAATATGTTAAATTAGTTTTTGATCAATAAAATAGCCCCTGAAACATATATTTGGTGTTAGATTGAAGATTAACAGGTGAGGCTGNATTTTTTTTTTTATTTTAAGGTTATTTCTGACTTGGGAAACTGACAAAGACAGTAGAGCCTAACTTCCAGTGAACCTATGTGCAAACTTACAGTTTTGCACCAAACTCGGGAATATTTATAGCTGCATTGGGTGTAGGTGCCAAGGTGCTGGCAGCAGTGAGGGGAGCCAGGGGCTGCCCCATGGTGGACACAGCCAGTTCCAGCCAGCTCCAATGGACCCACTGCAGGACACAGATAAGCCCGTCAGTGAAGATGGTGGTGCCTCTGTAAAAGTGGATTTCAGAGAGGGCAAAATGGTGTGCAGGAAGTGAGGAGTAAGGAAAAAAGTGTGAGAAACAATCTTGTGAGAACCAATGTGAAAGGTGAAGGAGTGAAGGAGTGAAGGTGGTACTCCAGGCACCAGTGCAGAGGTGCTCCTGCAGCCCGTGGGAGAGACATCAGTGGAGGAGCTCTTTCTCTGCTGTCCACAGAGGGNGCAGCATGATTGCAGCAAGAACTGTTTTTTATGTATTTAATTGTGCAGCTCTAGCATGGGGTCTAGGAGCCCCTGAAATCCCAAAGCCATTTTGATAACAAATTGGAAAGTCTAACTGGTGAAATACTACATACAAAATGCATTGAAATCACACAAACAAAACTACATGCATTTTCAAAACATGAGCACAGTAATACAAAGACCACAGATTCTAGAACAACTCTGCAATTCAATATTGTTCTACTCATTCCATTACAGTAGGAAAAATTATTTTTATCAATATGTTAAATTAGTTTTTGATCAATAAAATAGCCCCTGAAACATATATTTGGTGTTAGATTGAAGATTAACAGGTGAGGCTGTGTTGTCATCTACACAGGAGAAAAAAAAAATGGTATCAGGTGATTTAAGCAGCAAAATAAGTTCCTGTGGCAGTGGATGACTGCAGGTTCAGAGCCTAAAAGTGATCTTCCATGTGGGTGACATCCCAGTGGAGGGTGGGAGCTTCACCTGTTCATTGAAGTCAGGGTTAGAGTCATACAAAACTGATCCCAGCTACTCTGACACAGAAATCTGGCTGCAATCACATGGGAGCATATTTTCTCAGAAGATCCTCTAGTTGCACCAAGGTTGAAAATATTCTGTAAAGTGTTTTCTCTGTGATCCAAATTTGCCTGGTTTGTTTCATTTTTTTTTTTTTTTATTTTATTTATTTTTTTTTTTATTTTAAGGTTATTTCTGACTTGGGAAACTGACAAAGACAGTAGAGCCTAACTTCCAGTGAACCTATGTGCAAACTTACAGTTTTGCACCAAACTCGGGAATATTTATAGCTGCATTGGGTGTAGGTGCCAAGGTGCTGGCAGCAGTGAGGGGAGCCAGGGGCTGCCCCATGGTGGACACAGCCAGTTCCAGCCAGCTCCAATGGACCCACTGCAGGACACAGATAAGCCCGTCAGTGAAGATGGTGGTGCCTCTGTAAAAGTGGATTTCAGAGAGGGCAAAATGGTGTGCAGGAAGTGAGGAGTAAGGAAAAAAGTGTGAGAAACAATCTTGTGAGAACCAATGTGAAAGGTGAAGGAGTGAAGGAGTGAAGGTGGTACTCCAGGCACCAGTGCAGAGGTGCTCCTGCAGCCCGTGGGAGAGACATCAGTGGAGGAGCTCTTTCTCTGCTGTCCACAGAGGGGACTGCAATAGAGCTGATATCCATATTGCAGCCCATGCAGGACTCCATGCCACAGCAGGTGGATACTCCCTGAAGGAACTTCAGCCCCTGAAAAGCCCATGTTGGACCAAGTTTATTCTGAAGGACTGTAGTTCATGGGAAGGACCCATTATGGAACAGGGGAACAGTGTGAGGAGGAAGGGACAGCAGAGAGGAGCTATTATGGACTGACCACAGCCCCCATTCCCCACCCCCTGCACTGTTCCTAGGTGGGGCAGGAGGTAGCAGAGTTGGGGATAGAGTGAAGTTGAGCCTGGGAAGAAGTGAGGTGTGGTGTAAGGAAGGTCATTTTAGTTTTATCTTTGTTTTTCACAATCCTACCCTATTTTAATTGGCAATAAATTATTTAATTTTCTCCAAGTCAAGTCTGTGTTGCCCATGACAGGAATAGGTGAATGAGATCCCTGTCCTTATTTCAGCTCATGAGCTATTCCATCTTATTTTCTCCTCCCATTTTCCGTTGAGGAGGGGGAGTCAGATAAAACCATTTAAACTGAGTCTAAGTTTTGGAAGAAACTTATGTCAGTATTTATTTTACCTGACCTGGACTGCCATTGAAGAGCAACAGAGATCTTTATTCTTGGCTGTTTAAATGAAGAGTCAGCTCAAAAATTAGGAACTGATTTTTTTTGCCTACATGCTGTGGAAGGGGAAAAAAAGGTCCAAAAGTGATGTTTATTATCATTATATACGTCAAACTTCTCCAGGAACACTATTCAAAACATATGCACATATTGTAGCTCACTTGTTTATTTTTGTCTGCAAATTTAGCCCAGCTGAATGGAGCAAAATGTCTTATTCCACACCTACACATTATTATGTCTAATTTTCTTCTTCATTTATCCTTTTTGTTATTGTATATTAATGGAAAATCAGTTTAAACACCAAAAATTACTTTGAGGGTATGCTGTTTTGACAGTGCTCAGACAATCTCCAAGTGTGATGGGAAAAACTGCTGGAATTAAGAGTCTTGACTATGAACTCCAAACTCTTTCCGAGGAAAAGACGAAGTCTAGTCTCTGGATAGAGTAACAATGCTTTTGGCAGTTCCTACCTATGATCTCCACTCTGCTGTTAGGGACTGGACACCCTTCCCTGGATAGTGTGGCTGAATCTAGAAAGTAATTTTGGATGAATTAATTTCTATGACAGACAAAACAGACTTTACAGTAGGCAAATTGAATTTCTCTGGTTCAGTGACCACTATGGCACTGCTCCTCTCAAGAAGATTTTCATATTATTGAGAGCTGGCATGTCTCCTTGTAAATAGCCACAGGCAGCACACACTGCAACGCAACTGATTCCTTGTCCGCTGTTAATAAAAAAACATAATTCTGTCTACATCTGCCAAGTCACTTAGACATGTGCATACACACACGAACACACACACAAGGAAAACAAAATGCAAACATCTGTATAACATTTTTGTTCTACTGAGACTGTATTTTATATAGCCTGAAAAGTCACATAATGGCCTTCTTGGAGAAACTTAGCATCAGTATCTAGTATTACAAAATCCAATGTGTTTCTAACGGAGTGAAAAGGCAGGAATGTTTACTTATCTTAAATACAATTATAAATGGGGAGCTGGCACTCTGTGCCTTGATTCAATTAGGTTAGAGACAATTGCCAGCCGTATCATGGAAGGAAACACAAGAACCTCCATATTTAAGTTACCGCTAGTATGTAATCTTGCATCACTGGTATCACAGACTTTCCCTACAGCTAGCACTGAACATAGCTTCCAAATATTTATTTTATTATATTAATGTAGCATATATATACACACCATAAAAATAGCATCTGTAGCATATATAAAGTGCACTTATTTAAGCAGTGCTTATAGAATCATAGCACATGCAAGAAATAAATTCACACTTTTCAAATCTTGCAATTTGCGTTTATAGATTTTCCCAGTAGTTATTTTTCTGAAGTCCATTTTTATTCTTCCTCAAGACAAGGGAAAATGTGACATTCCTGTTATTTCCATGGATAGTTTTTACTCACTCAAGTTGGAGAGTTTTTTCACTGATGCTTTTTACTTTCTTTTTTGCTGTGGATCTTAATGAATCATCACTACAGGATACAGAGATGCAGAACATGCAAGTAAATAAAGATTTTTATTATTATAAATAGCCAAGAAACAGTATAATTTCAGATTGAGGCAGACACAGAATACCTCCACTGAACTTCAGAGCTGGTCCCAAATCACCATCAGCAATATTGATGTCTGATGAAGAAATACTCCACTGTAGTTTTGAAAGACATTCAAAGGACAGAGTAGAGCTCCAACACAATATGGGAAAACACAAGTCTAAAGATGCATTTATGTTGCTTCTCATATTAATCCATTATTTAGAGCTCCCCTGCTTCAAGTCATCATTGCAGCAGCAATACCTCTTGGATGAGGTAGTGCACATAGAGCCCTCTGGAGAGCTAGTTATTATGGGGGCCAGCAAAAAGCTACTTTTTCATTATTGTCTGGGGTTAAGAGGCTGGTTTATGAGGTGGTGAAATAACCAGAAAAATCTTAAAAACTTTAAAAACAAAATGAGACAAATGTTTCTGGAAGCAAAGAAAGCACAGGAATATTATCCTGACAAACATTTCAGCTCCTGTCTTTCAGAAATCAACAGTTACATGAGTCATTTGGAATACAAAAACATACACAGATACACGCACATACATTTAAAAAGTCTTTTAACTCAAGAAAAATTAAAGTTTTTATTTCAGAAAAAAAGGATTAATTTAAGAACTATTTTAAGCAATTAAAAAGAGCCATTTTAATATCCTATTTCAGTTGCTTTTCATAAAAATTGATATTAGGTTATTATGGTTAAAAATTAAAAAGTTGCAACTGAAAATTTTCATTGACTCAAACTTTTTTTTTTTTTTGCATAATATTACTTTAAAAAGTTGCCACGATTTTCTTTGTGATAGATTTTTGTCTTTGTTTTGTCTTTGTCTTTTTCTTTAACAGGCATAAGTATAACCTCAAGTCTTTGAAAAAGTATGTTTTTCTTTCCTGTTGAGCTCTAACATGTTCCATCAGTGCCTGGAGGAATGAAAATGAATCTTCAGCACAGATATCCTTATGAGACAAAATCTGTAATTCTCTATATATGAAGACTATTAGATAAACTATACAAATTAGGTAGCTGATATAGAAAATACTAAATAACTAGACTTTGGTCCATTCTAATTGGCAATCTCATCACCAAAGTTGTCACAGCTTTATATGGCAGTGACCTAAGTCACTTTCTTATATTTTTAATTCAAGTTTATCATTTACTCATTTTTATAAACAAATCCTAAGCAATTGTGAACTTATTTTGTTTCATTTCAATTGCTTATTGTAGTGTTGTTAACATATGTTTAGGCATGAAGGTCCCATTATCTACTTTTGACTTCCCATGGGATGGCTTTCCTACTAACACTTCATTCAAAGATGAATTTGAAGTGATTTCATTTTTTTTAAAATTTTTGTAAGACAATCAGAGATGTAAAGGAAATTTTAACTCATTACATTCTACCATTTGGCTAATTAACACACTGTGGAGCAATCTTTTTAAATAGTTCTATTTAGTCCTTTTTTCTACTTTTGCAATATGAAAATTAACACCAAGAGATTCCTAAAAAGTTTTTCAGAGCTTTTTAAATAACACTAAATCTAATTTTTGGAATAGTTACTTCTGTATTAAAAGACACAAATAGTGTATTTAGATACCAAGGTGGTCGTAACCATTTTCAATGTTATTTAAAACAAAAAAAACCAAAACAAAACAAAGGGGAAAAAAAAGGGGGAACTGCAGTGAAAAAGATAGGTAGAATAGCAACAAATTAGTTTTTTACAAAATTACCTTAAGACAAATACAGTATATATTTCTTTGAGATTGTTACTGATGACTGCATACAATAATTTCCCATGGTAAATCTCAGTGAGCTAAGTCACAATGAAAGGGGATCTAATGTTTGAACAACTTCTCAGTTTAATTGTAAACATTCTATTTTTCAACTCTTCCAGATCTACAGACTCTGAGTCTGTAGATTTTAACACCCCAGAAAACACTGTGTAGGGAGCATTCAAAGCCTGACAGTTTAAATTTCTATCTTACCTGTGCAGCCTCACAGCCTATAAAATTATTTATTTACTTGTTGCAGTTTGAGAACTCTGGGTAAGAGCATTCAAGTTTCTTGTTTGCTCATTTCCCTCCTCCTTTTCTTCAACCTTTCTTTCTCTTCAGGAATTTTTCTTCACTGTACAGTATCCTATCACAAAATAGTCTTCAGCTAATTGTCTTTTCAACTACCAACTCATCTCTCTAGTTGGTCATCCCTCTCTTTCTCTTCCAGTCTGTTGAACATGTCTTCTCAACCTGTGTCCTCAGACTTTTCTTCTCTGCTTCTGTCCCTGTTATCACAATTTTATTCCAAACTCTTCGCTTCCACTGACCATATGTATAATTTCTTTGCCTTAACAGACATTTACATCAGCAAAATGTCTCATCTTTTGACAATGTAGTTTCCTACTCATTATAAAACCTTTACTTTACAATTCTAAAAGTTTACTACAAGTTGTTTCTATCATGATTACCACCTTTAGAAGTGCAAAAGAAATCTTTTGGATTGCCTGAGAGGCATTTTCTTCTATTACAGGACATGCAGCCATCAGTGGTCACGTGATCACTTGCCAAAAATGAAATAATCATTGCAATTGTTCTTTAAGCTTTATGATTCTATTTCTAATTAAAAAAAGAAGGAAACAGAGCTGTTGACTTTCATGGTGTTTCTGAACCAGCTATGAATAATCTGGCAAAATAGATAATTGAGACATTGTTTAAGTAATTATTAATAGTCTAGTGTGCTTATTTAAACTGAAAGTCTGAACTTTTTTTAAGATCAACCAATGATATTGTTAACTTCCGCAACTTTTGGTCTGACTGAACACCTTGTTGAGAAAATACATACTGATTTTTTTCAGGAGTAAAGTGCAACAAGCATAGTTCTAGAGTTCTCATGAACATTTTATTCATATAGATTTAGCATAAACATAAATTAATAGTAATAACAAGCAGCTGTAATAGTATATGGGAAATTAATCTCAGGGTGTGCAGTATTCCTTTGGCTGGGTGAGCATATGGAAAGTATTAAGATACCAGCTAGTCCTTGTTCAGAAATGAATTTACAGCGTAGCCTTCTATTCATTCTGTTTTAATGGGTATTATTTTTTTAGATTGTATTATCCTGATGCCACACATGCTGAGGGTATAGATAGGCATAATGATGGAATCCCTGGAGCAATATGAATTATTCTGTTGTGATAATGTTACCATTAGTCTTGATTGCATTTGCTGAGGGTGGGATTCTAGCAACATGTTGCTTTGGGCATTTTTTTTTTTTTTTTTGGTTGTTGATTTACATTTTCCCCCTTATTTTTTTCCTAGTGCCTTTCCTTTAAAAAAAAAAAAAATCTGTTGTGCTACATGGTGTCTGTTTTACTTGGCATTGTAATAATCACTTTTATGTTTTTCTCATGCCAGTTTAACATTCTGCTACTGATGAACAATTTCATCATATTTACTGGAGCTCATGTTGTACATATGAGAATACTTCCTTTATTTGTCTCTTAAATTTTCTTTTTCTCTTGTTAGTGGTTTTGCTATCTCAGTTTCAATGTTCTGGCTGGTTGCAATTACAAATTTTCCCAGCTGGGAGCTCGTTTCATTTTTCTTGGTCTCTGTCACATGCTGATCTGTTTGGAAATGTAGTCCAAATTGTTTTGTCTCTATATTTTGCATCTTCTTTCCACACAGTAATAATTATGACGTCTTGGATATTTTTCTGTCCAGAGTTTTACAGAAAAACAGTAGTTACAAAAAACTGGTGCTACTCCGTGACCCATTACATCACAGAAAAGAGGCTTCCCAATGGGATTTGGAGAGAAATATCAATGCATATGATTTACAGAAGGCCTGAAAGTTAGAGAAGGCTACTCTAGCTGTCATTGCATGGTAGAGAAAAAAACTATTTTAAGTGTTGATGATAAATATAAAACTAAAGAATCATAAGCTTCTATTTAGTTTCTGACTTTTGCCTGAGTCATACTTTTTAATGGCATTATAGTTGAAAGTGGTTGTGGTGGTGTGAACTGCTTATGGCACAATCTTGAGTGTGTATCAACTGCTTTGACTAAGGCTGGTAAACTGCTTTGACCAAGCCTGGTAATACCAGTGTTACATTTGGCGGGTCTTACTCAATTAAGGGCTGCGTGATCAGTGTTTTGAACTGCTGCTCATCAGTATGGACATACTCTGTTGTATGAAGTGGCATACAGATCTAACTAGCCTGACAGAAAGAGGCCTATGAAAGAAAGTGCAGGTGTTTATTTATTTTTTCGAGGAACACAAGTTAGCATACACTCTTTAAAAAAGGATTATCCATGGCTCATGATTTCAAGTCTTCAGTCTGAATGGGAATTGCCTTATTTAGTTATGGTTGATTAAATAGGATCCCTCCTATTTCTTTTGTTGATTGGTCAGATGAAGTGACTTATGAAGTAGATATGATGTGAACAATTGTAGGTAACTTATTCAAGATTCCATTCCCATATATGTTTGAAACTCTGGTCTTGCAAGACCTGTTCTGAAAAGCAGTGGCATTTTTTCTAAACATGTCATTGAATTTGGAGAAGGTACATAAATCAATATAGTAAATATATTTATTAATAAAAGTATATAATGAAAATGGTCATAGAAAGCAGGATGGAAAGAAGTATAAATGTATATAATGTCAGCTACTTAAAAGTATGAACTATATGGTGATTGATTTATTTATCCATCTCTCTTCCATGTTCCAGAGTTCTGCTAGATAGTGGAATTTCAATCAGTATGTCAAATTTAGGCTTTAGTAATCTGCATTAAACTTCAGCACAACCAAATAGAGCTTTTCAATAGAAGAATAAAAGAATAATACTAGAGATGCTTATAAGTGTCCAGGTTTTTTGTTTGTTTGTTTTGTTGTTGTTGTTGTTTCTAATTTTCATCCATTCACCTTGCTGTTGATTCCTGGAAGCTGTGCAATACACCCTTTCAATACTATAGTTGCCTTCCTTTCTAAGAATTACATGCCAAACACATAATTTGCAGTCAACTATGTTTAAATTAAATTTCAGATGTTCATTAGCACTGAAAGGATGACTCTGTCAATTTAAAAAAAAAAAAAAAAAAAAAAGTTTTTTATTTTTTTNAAAAAAAAAAAAGAAAGTTTTCTAGTTATTTTAATACTACAATAACAGTAATATTTCACAGTATTGATCAGCATAAATACAGGAAACGAAACTTGATCTTTTATTGAGCTTTCTTGGAATCCCATGGGAGTCATCCTTTTATAGACAGTTTAAGATTATGTATATACAGTGAAAGACTATCACTATTTCAGGCTCACCCCTGCAGTATTGAAGTCAGTTGCCATTTTGTTTATGATTTCAAGAAAAATGGAATTGATTCTTCACTTTGTGTGGGATCTACATGAAACATTTAGTTAACTACCTAATTTCAAAGGGACAAATGATGTGTTCTCTGAAATTGTCATGAACTGATGAACTGAATGAGTTTGATGTATAAAACAAGTTTGATGTATAAACCAAGAGAATTTACAGACATAAAATTGCGAGAAAAACATACTTGGACTTTAGATTTAGGATTCTGCTATTGCAGGCAATTAGATAGTGTTTCTCTCCTTTCATTCCATTTTAAAACTAGCTTGACTAGGTTTTTCCTAGTTTTTTTTTTTCCTCTATGACTTTAATTAAAAGGGTAGTCCTTAATCTTAGTGGTCTTATGGTTAGAAACTCTCATCCAATTTCAATTCTGAAATTGAATTAGATTTTTATCTAATTCAGTTTCATATCCATGATAGTTTTATATCCATGTGCTTTTGTGCCAACATTGTCCTTTGGCTTAATTTTTTTTTTTTTTTCCATTCCCCAGTGTTTACCACGTAGTTTATTTATAGCAAGTAACCATATCCCCATTCTGTCTTTTTTTTTT
>VXBL01000984.1:0-11581 GCA_013400195.1 Aramus guarauna | reverse complement strand
GGAGTGACCATCCCTGGAGGTATTTAAAAGACATGTAGATGTGGTGCTTAGGGACATTGTTTAGTGGTGGACTTGGCAGTGTTAGGTTTACGGTTGGACTTGATGATCTTAAAAGTCTTTTCCAACATAAATGATTCTATGATTCTATGAATATCTTGCAAAACTATTAGCATGATAAAACAGCAAATGGGATTCCATGCTGATAAATGCCACAACTTTATGCATGTAATGGTGATTTATGAACAGTTTCTCACTGCCCCCAAGAAGCCTTTGGAGTCACTGTGGATAGTTATCCAAGAATATCAGCTCAATGTTCAGCTGTAGCCAAAAAGGCAGATCTCATCCTAGAAATAAAGAATAAATAAAAAAATGCTAGTGTATATTCTTGTATACCTAGGTATGCAGTCATGTTGTGCCTGCATCTTGAGTACCACATACAGTCTAGTCACCCTCTCTCAAAAAGAGTGGCATAGACCTGGACATGATACAGAAAAGGGCAATGAGGATGATTAAGGGACTGGGATAGCCTCTGTAGGAAGAGATTAAACAAGGACTTCCCCTGGGAAAAGTAGATAATAGTAGGCAAGAGTAAAGGCTTATAAAATAGTGTACAGTGGGGAAAGTTGAGTAAGGAATGAGCATTTGTTATTTCTCACAGCACAGAAGCAGCACATCCAGCAAAATTATTTATTATGCAGGAGGTTAAGGAAGTCCTTTTAAACACAGCTGATTTGTAGAACATGCTGCTACAAGATGTCATGAAGGCTGTAAATATACACAGATTCCAAAAGGAACCAGACACCTCAATGGCAGAGATGTCTTTCAGTGGCTATTATACATGATGGTCAGTATGCAGCCTCCAGCTCTAGAAGTTCCTTGACTGCTGATTGTTGCAAGCTGGAAGAGTATGGCCTTAGGAGAGATCACTCTGTACTCTGTGATATGTGTATGCCAGTGCCAAAATGTCAAGGATAGGGCACTAGACCAGAAGAATTCTTGGTGTGACCCAGTATAGTGGTTCTTATTACCAGAACATGCTGAAACAGTGGGGTGAAAATTAACTAAATTGACTTTGAGCACTTCTGGTCTAATGGCTCTCCTGTGGGAGTTATGCACACGTCACCACACATTTTCTTATATCTTTTATTAGCAAATCTGAAAGCACTTGCAGGAGAAAAAGACTGGTACAGGCATAGCTCACCAGCTCAGTGTGCCAGACACTGTTGTGGTTGTTGCAGAGAGTATGCCAGCTCAATCACTACTGACCAGACAGCCAGGTGACATGCCTGGTGTTAGCTGTCTGGTCCTACCTTTGTTCCTCCTTGGCTTCTTATTAGGATCTGGTTTATGTCCTGGTGGAACAAAATCTGGATTATTAGAGCCTGTTTTTCATATAAGTGTGGGTGTTCTTGTTATCCATCCAAATGTCTCCTCCTACGGAGAGGGGAAAGAGTAGGCTATTGTGAATTCTATTGTGAATTCCTCCATCTTTTCCTATGTTGCAATTTCCTTCACAGTCTAAGTAGTAAAATGTCTCCAGTTTCCCTCCACTGAGAATTGGGAAAGGCTGGAACTGCACTACCTTGAAAAGTCTATTTGCTGATTGTGGAGTGCCTTAGATGCTCATTTTAGTAGCAATAGCAGGAGCCACTGTTATTTGCTGCTCACCCCATTGAAAACTTACCAAACTAATGGGGTTTTTTTGTGGAAGCTGGCTGAGGCTGTAGCAAAAGCAACCAGACAGTAACGGGCATGTGATATTTGTCTGCCATTCAGCTTGCTGCAGCGGGATTCTGAACTGCTTAAGCCTGAGCCTGGTATTGCAGCAGGACTGAGATTTTTGGGAACACTGATCTTGGAATCCAGTCATAATTTTTCCTCTGCTTCATTCCAGTAATGAGCTGAACCCCAATCTATACACTCATGAGCTCCAATGTTTGTGCCTCTTTCAATGGGCCAGATAAAGAGTTTTAAAGTCCCTGTAGTGCTGCCCAGTTCCCTGCTCCCTGCAGAGAAAAAAAAAGTCTTCTGGCAGCCTCAAGCTGTTTTTAAACGAGAGAAATTCCTGAGGTGCCTGTCTGCTAGAGGCTCCAGCCTCTACACCAATTCCCTTTTTAGCATGCTTCTCTGCGCAGCTATATCTGGCTCCAGTTCCTTGCTCTGGGAATGTGACCTCATCATTGTTTTGGTATTTCTAGTGATTCAACCTGGTCTGGGACAGGGAGGAGTCTTTCCTGGTACAGGCTGATGGAGTGTTTGTGCATTGCTGGAATTCCAGAGCAGTGCAGCCCCAGCCCTTCCAGTGTCTTGACAGCTCGCACTGAGGCTCGTCTGGTGCATTGCATTCCTTCCTGGCAGATGGCCTGGATGCAGCTGGTAGAGGGACCAAAGCTCCTGTTTTTTGGGATAATGGGGATCCTTGTCTTTGCAGCATACCTGCCTTGGTGAAGGTAAAGAAAGCTGAGTGCAGTAGCTTGTATGCCTGGGAAAGCCACAAGGAGTCTCTGCTTTATGGGTGGAAAATCAGTTGCTGCAGATGTTGTAAAGTTAACTTCATTATGCAGCAACTTGGTAAGTGTTATGATCCTTATTTCACAGGTGGGGAAACTGAGGCACTGAACAGGGAGGTGGTCTGCTTGAAATTTTATGCAGCTAGAGCTGGAAAAGTAAACTCCCATGAAGTGGTGCTGACTGTGACCATCCTCTCCTGTAATAGCTGAATTCCTCCAGTGAATGATGAACGTAGGCAGTGGGTCAGACTGAGGTAGAGCAGTGCTTGTAGGGAAGAGCAGCTTCCAATGTGAGACAAGGCCAGGCTGTACAGATTTCTAGACCACATTTTCTGTGGGTATCACTTTCCTCTATCTTTCCAGGTGTGGTCAGAAAGCACAAAGGAGAGCTTGTAGACAGATTTCCCCAGACAAGGTCAATGCTCATGCTCCTGGCAGGCTGTGGATGCTGCAGGGCTGTCACTTGTGCCTTGGCAGAATTGCTGTTGCTGCACATGCAGTGAGCCTTATTGCAGTCTTGATCTAAACACACTGGCTCTCAACTGCCTTGTTTGAGCCTGAGTTGTTGTGAATGGTTTTTAAACCCTTTGGGATCATCTGGTGGTTAGCCATTCCCTGGATGAGACCAGTTTGGCTGCAGAAGCAGCTTGGTTGAAGACATGGCTTCAGTGTTGTCTTGCTTACTAGTGAACCAGCCTGTCAGTGTAGAGTTGCTTCACCCCAGGAAAGACCTGTCCCGGTTTGTCACTATGCAGGAATAAGTCATGAAGGCTCATCATGTTTGGAGAAGCAGCCTCCTGTGTGGAGCCCTCCTGCCCATATTGATGAATACTTGGAGATAAAGTTGTGGCCATATTTTGTCTCAGACAGATCTGGGGAGCTGCACTTGGCACAAGATTTACTGTTACATTGGGAAGCTTTCCCTTTTTCATGTGCAATGGTAGCCCAATATCAGGAGAGTTATCTCATCCCAAGGTCAGCTGGGCTGGGCTGTGGTGGAGAATCTCTGCACCATGAAGGGGGAAAGCATAAAGTACCTTCCTCATTGCAGGCACCTGCAGCCCAGGGAAAGGGTATCAATATGTGCAGGAACAGGGAGTTTTAACTCCAATAACCTGTCCTTTCTCAGCTGTGTGGAGTAGTGGCTGTACCAACAGTTTGCTGGAGAGAGGAGACAATAGATATGTGGTGGGTTGACCCTGGATGGGGGCCAGGTGCCCACCAGAGCTGCTCTATCACTCCCCCTCCTTCACTAGACAGGGGAGAAAAAGTATAACGAAAAGCTTTGTGGGTTGAGATAAGGACAGGGAGAGATCACTCACTTATTATCATCACAAGCAAAACAGACTGAACTTAGAGAGAGGAAATTAATCTAATTTATTCCCAAACAGAACAGAGTAGAGGAATGAGAAATAAAATCAAATCTTAAAACACCTCCCCCCACCCCTCTCTTCTTCCCAGACTCAACTTCACTCCCGGCTTCAACCTCCTCCCCCCAGCCGCACAGGGGGACAGGGAATGGGGTTACCATCAGTTGATCACATGTTGTTTCTGCCGTTTCTTCATCCTCAGGGGGAGGACACAGCACACTGCTGTGCCCAAGGAGAGGCAGGTGACTGACAGCAGGAGGAATCCCTGAGCTGGCTCCCATCTGGAAGGAGTGCCTTGTCATGTTGCCTCTTGCCCACCATCCTGCAGCAACAGGGAAGCTGCCTGCAGAGATTCCCCATAGCATGGCTCGCTGATCCCTGAGCCAACACAGGGACAAGCTGGTTTTGGTTTGGATTATCACTGACTTTACATGCTATATTCTTCCTGCTGCTCTCATGCTGTTGCTGCTGCACCCAGCTTCCAGCTGCAGCAAGCCGAGTCCATGATCTGGGGAGATTGTATCTGGTAAAGTAGGAGCTGATCCCTTCCATTTGTTCTGCTAAAAGTAATGTGGCCAGTCCATGGAGTAGTATATATGTGGTTTTATTCTGTATTGTTCTGTAGCTCCAATGAAGTCAGTGTGTTGCTCAGGCTATAGCCTCTATTACATGGAAGGAAAATGCATATATCCATTTTCTGGGTCCCTTTCTACTCCAGTATGGTGTGCTGGTGCTCTAGAGCCCGTCTGTCTTCTCTGTTCTCGTGCAGCAGCCTGTGCATGTTCTCTTCTATGGAGAAGCAGGTGACATGAAAGTAGAGAGCAGTCTAAATGTGTCTTGGGAGAGAGAAAGGCGGAGGGAGAAGAAACCCATGGAAGATAAAAATCAAGGAAGTTCAATAGACACAGAAATAGCTTGAGAGAAATTATTTTTACCCCAGAAAATTAGATAGGGGAAGAGCCTCCTTTCCCTGGATAGTCTCAAAAGGGTATCTTTTTTTTCCCTTCAGTGCCTTAGGGCAAGCTGGTTTGATATGGAAAGGCCTGAGGCTGCTGTTATCCCTAAGGGTGGAGGGGAGTCAGTCTTGTTAGTCTGGTGCCTTCTTTCCAGTGAACCTCACTGGCATTTAATGCTTCACCTTCCCCCACCACTGCACACCTTTACTGAGGCTGTATAGAATCATAGAATTATAAAATAGTTTGGGTTGGAAGGGACCTTTAAAGGTCATCTAGTCCAATCCCCCCTTCAACTAGATCAGGTTGCACAGAGCCCTGTCAAACCTGACTGTGAATGTTTCCAGGGATGGGGCATCTACAATCTCTCTGGGCAACCTGTTCCAGTGTTTCACCACCCTCATCGTAAAAGTCTTTTTCCTTTTGTCCAATCTAAATCTACCCTCTATCAGTTTAAGACCATTACCCCTTGTCCTATTGCAACAGGCCCTACTAAAATGTCTGTCCCCATCTTTCTTATAAACCCCCTTTAATTATTGAAAGGACGCAATAAGGTCTCCCCAGAACCTTCTCTTCTCCAGGCTGAACAACCCCAACTCTCTCAGCCTTTCCTCATAGGAGAGGTGTTCCAACCCTCCGATCATTTTTGTGGCCCTCCTCTGGACCTGCTCCAACAAGTCTTTCCTGTACTGGGGACTCCAGAGCTGGATGTAGTACTCCAGGTGGGGTCTCATGAGAGCAAGTAGAGGGGCAGAACCATCTCCCTTGACCTGATAGCCATGCTTCTTTTGATGCAGCCCAGAGTGTGATTTACTTTCTGGGCTGTGAGCGCACATTGCTGGCTTATGTCCAGTTTTTCATCCACCAGTACCCCTAAGTCCTTCTCCTCAGGGCTGCTCTCAATCCCTTCATCCCCCAGCCTGTATTGATAATGGGGGTTGCCCTGACCCAGGTGCAGGACCTTACACTTGGATTTGTTGAACCTCCTGAAATTCACATGGGCCCACTTCTCAAGCTTGTCCAGATCCCTCTGAATGGCATCCCATTCCTCAGGTGTGTCAACTGCACCACTCAGCCTGGTGTCAGCTTGGTATAGGGAAAAGAGGTGATGACCAAGAAGCCCTACCCCTGCTGGATTTCCCTGTAGTAGCCAAGGATAGATAAAATAGGAGGGCAGAAACATTTTCTTCTGACCTAGCTGGTGTTTAGACACAACTGTTTCATTTTTAGTCCACAGCAGCTGGGGTGTGCCTGCCCCTGCATATACACACCCATCCATCTTCCCCAAGCTTCTTGTACCTGGGTTTCCCTCCTGTGTGAAGAGTCTCCTAAATGGGACAGATGAGGATATCTAGCCTTCTGTAGGCAATGGTTTCATTCTGAGGACTAGCCCAAACAACAAACCATGTTTCAGGCCCCCCCCATATTCCTAGCTCCTAAGCTTTGAGGAGGGAAGAGAGTCCTCTAGCTTTCCCTCCTTAGCATACCCTGCTCTGCTGCTAGTGGGTGTATAAATAGTGCCCACAGTATATTATTTTGGTGATGAGCTCTCCCTAGGATTCATCCAAAGAGTTATATGAGCAAGTGTTAAAAATAACACCAAGCCCTGCCCAAATGCTGGTGGCGTTTCAGCCAAAGTGTTGGGAATCTTCCATAGAAAGCAGCCTTGGCACCTTGGGTGGGGGCAACAGGATGGGGTCCAGTAGGGCTTTCCATGTTATTCTGTTCTTGCTGACTGCAGAGGACACTGACCCTCAGGTTCAGCAGATCTGCTGGTCACCAAGAGGATGTGAGACTTTCACTTCTAATTAGGTTATTTGCTACTGTGCTTTCCCTGTGTGTTCTGAATATTATCTCTAGGTCTAATGAGAGATACAGGAAATGCCAGGAGAGGTTAACCTGAGCTTTAATCTAGCCCTCTGCCAAGTCCCTGCTGGTGGCCAGATCTAGCTGCTTTTTTAAAAAGTCTTGGGCTGTAGCAATGACATATGTAGGGATTCTGACCCTATGTTAGGTTTATCCCGAAGACTGATAGCTGGAGATTGGTTTAACTGTGGAAGGCATATTAAATCTACATGTTGAAGTAACAGCTATAGCTCTGGACATTCATATCCATATAAACACAAAAGTAATTCCTTGCTAGCCTTCTTCCCCATCTCACCATTTAGCTGGGCTTCTCTTTGCTGTGCTGTGTGTTGAAAGGCACATGCTGGGCTTGTGCACAGGCTGGAATGCTTTCTTAAACATGTATTGAAAGCACAGACTTCAGAATTTTCTGGAGATGGAAATATGTCATGGAGATGAAAAGCATGTGGGGCTTTTTTTTCCAGAAACATGCTCTGGGCAATCAGTCCATCAGGGGCTTCCTGCTCCTCTATTCCTCTGCTCCTTCCTGCTCTTCCTGCTCCTCTTCCATGTCCAGCCAACAAAAGAGGTCTCTGAGTCATCATCATTGCTGTTTATTATTAGGCCTGAGCCAAGGCTCTGTGTATCATCATACATTACAGAGCTTCTGAGGGCTCTTTCCACCCTAGTATGCTCTTGTTCCCCTAACTGGAATGTGTCTCAGGTGCATGGGGACACATGACCTTGTTTGTCCTCTTTAAGCACCTCTTTGCTGGATGTTTCTCTATAGTCTTCTGTGAGGTGCCAAAGCCCCACACCATGGTTTTCAGCAGTTCTTGAAGTACTGAGATGTCCCCATAGAGCAATGTGCTCCAGCTCTTTCCTCTACTTCACATGAGATAGAGCCCTGTTTTAGTCTGTACAGTGCAATCTAAGTTTGATGAGTTTGTCAGGCATCTCCTGTGGCCTGCTTTGCCTTCATGGCCTGCCTCATTGCTGGTGCCAGGTCATCGTCTTTGCCTCTACAAGTTTTTGTTTTCTATTTTAAAGAACAGGCAGGATTTCCTCCCATGCATGGATTCCATTTATCCCTACAGCATTTCCTTTGCTGTGAGTCTTTCTCCAACCTGAGCAAACAGTGGACAGGTACAAACTTCCCACTTCTGGCTCTGTGTGCCTGTCTGCATATGGTATTGCTGCAAGTTGGTTGAACATGTCTGTAGAGGAGGTAGACCTTGCACAACTGGATGCATGGCAGCTAGATGCTGCAGATTAGACTTTTTGTGCCAATTAAGTGTACACCTATAAGCACATACAGCCAAACGGTTGTTTAATCACAGGCTGACCTGACATGGAGACCTCAAGTACAGCTGACTGATGATCCAGTGCAGCCTGCTGTATTAGATGGGAAGAGGTTATAATAACCAAAGAGAAAGTTAGGAGGGTTCTCAGCTGTGGTCAAGGATCATCTTCAGCAAGAGCGAATTAATAAGAAAACATCTCTTCACTGTGGTGGATGAAAGGAGGATGTATCCACTGGATGAAAGCTGGTAATAAGCATATTTCACTTATAAAAAACACCCCTTGAGTATGTTTTTAACAGCCAGGTAGATTAGCTACTGGATCAGCTGGCATGGGATGCTTTTCCACTCTCAGTCTTCACCTGTAGGTTTGCTGTGTCTTTCCAGGAGCGTGTTTCTGTTTCTCCAGGTATACTGCCTCACAGAATAAACTGCTCTAGGTTTTTAATCCTGTGTTAGAGGCTTCCTGGTCCTCTGAGTCAAACAGAAATCATATGAGAATAAGACCTCCAGAAGCCATATAATTACATCTCCCTGACCCAGGCATAGTGGACTCAGGCTATGCCATTCCTTGTGTTTCTTCATTTCATCTCTCTAGAAGCTCCCAGTGATTGGGACATTATCTGCTGCATCCCACGTCTTAGCAGTCCAGTCCCTTCCCTCTATCATTATCTCCTGATGCCATGGCACACTGGGTTGACCAAGATGGGCATTTCTTTGGTGGCAAACCCAGAAAAAGAAAATATTTCCAATTTCTGACACTAAGGGCCTGTGAAAACTAACAGGAATGCATGCCTCTAAATAAAGGAAAGCACTTATTTATCATGCAAAATATTAAGCAAAACCAGTCTTATCTCCTGACTGCTGTGCTTTTTTGGTGGAATAATGAATGGCTAGTTTTATCTGTTATACCTGATGTCTAACCTAAACTTCTCTGGCTGCCCCTCAGGCAGGGTTGTGGAGAACAACTTATTCACTTGCTCTTGGCAGCAGCCTTTTATGCATTTCAGAACTGCTTTCATGTACCCCCTAGTTTTCTACAGACAACTAACCAGCTTGCTTTGCAATTTACTCCTTTCTGGTTTTCCTTACTCTCTTTGAACTCTCACCAATTTGTCCATATAGGAGGCTGAGGCATGTGCCAGTGTTGGGTAGAGAGGAAGGATTACTCCACATCTTGTATATGACATGCCTATTTATACAGCCCTACATACTGCTTGTCTGCTTCAAAGCAAAATGCCACTATTACTCAAGTTCAGCCTGTGATCTATAGTAACCAGAGATCCCTTCTGAATGAGTAGGTCATGCATGATGATTATGGGTGGGGATGTTCAATCTGTGCTATGTGAGGTGTCATGGTAAGTATTATAATTTATGTCAATTTGCTGTTTATGTATAGACCTTATCCCTTCAGCTAACAATATCAGTACTACAGATGGTACAGATGACGAGTAAAAGACAACTGCTCCATCTGAGAGCCAACAGGTTAAATGCACAAGAGGTGGATGAAGTCTCCAGGATTTAGTTACAAGCCTGCATTATGGAGGCTTTTTAGCAGAATTTTTCAATGATTCTCCCTTAACTGTCCTGTTTCCTCTCCCCTTTGCAGCTTTTCTTGGTGCCTGCTGGGATGCGGGTGCTCAGGAGCACAGGCAGTCTCTTGGGTGGCACTGGAGTCCTTTGCCTGCCAATCTTGTGCTGTAGGATTGCTGCTAGTGGGTGGTTTTTGAGTGTACCTTCAATAGTCTCTTTAAATCAGAGAGTGTTTTGCAGAAGCACAAGCTATCTAGGGATTGTTTTATTTGCTACTAAAACATAGCCACTTGGGGCAGGTAACACTGCAGAACAGCACTACATGTCCAGTTTGGGTGGTAAATGGAGAAACTTAGGAAATATAACAGTATAAACTGTAATTAGTATCATGTGTCTCTAATAAATCAGCTGGTGGTTATGTGCTCCCTGGGTTTTGTTGCAAAGGTAGGAGCATTTGAGAACTGGGAGGTTTGCTGAGAACATTTTGTGGTGAGTTGACAGATCTCGCTGCTTGACTTTTGCTCTGAGCAGTGATGGTACAGAAGTGCTTCAGCATGTGCAGAGGGAGGTGAGTGTGGGTTTTCTGTGTGAAATCCAGATGTCATGGTTTAGCCCCAACTGGCAGCTAAGTACCATGTGGCTGCTTGTTCCCTGGTGCAGGGAGGAGAATTGGAAGAAAAAGGTAAACCTTATGGATTGGGATAAGGACAGTTTACTAGGACAGCAAAGGAAGAGGAAAAAACAACAGTACCTATAACAGAATATACAAAGCAGGTGATACACAATGAAATTTGCTCACCCAGCCACCACACACTCAGACTGTTCAAGAGCCTTGCTGCTCCTCCCTGACTAGCCCCCTTTATAAGCTGAGCATGACATAAGGTATGGAATACCCCCTTTGGCTAGTTTGGGTCACCTGTCCTGGCTATGTCCTGTCCTGTCCCAGATTCTTGTGAAAATTAACTCTATCCTAGCTGAAAACCAGGACACCAGAGCAGCTTTCATACTTGCTGTTGCCTTGGAAAAAATGGAATATTTATGATTCAGTACTGAATCAGGAGCGCAGGATGCTTTTTTCCATTCTTGGATGTGACCTCTCTTGTGTCCAACAGTGAAGTTTTTCTTCTTCTCTGCTTGCCTCTTTCTTGCTGCATCCTTTCCATTGCAGTCTCTGTGAGCTGAGGCTTGTTTTCAATGCAGTCACCCTCACTTTGAGTCAGCCAGGTGATGTCCCTGGAGTGGGAAGGGAATGTCACTTTGGTATACATCATGGGAACCATAAGCAGTGCTTATGCTTCTGCATAAGCAGAACTTCATTAAGCAGTGCTTGCTGTGTACACAGCAATCTATGGTTGTACTTAGTATGTAGACAGTGAACCATTTCAGGGCTGCGGATTCAGCTCAGCCCTGCGGCTTTTCAGCTGCTTAGTTGGAAATATGTAATTTTTATTTGAGATCAGAATACAGACCAGTGAATACAGCAGAACTGCGGCTGCCAAATTCACCAGCTTCAATATAGTATGTAATATGGCAACTTAAGGCTTTCCTCATGGCAGAGAGGAACTATTAACTTATGATGAAAATGTACTAATGGTTTATTTAAATTGTGCTGTAGAGTAAGCATTGATCCAATTTTGAAAACTAACTAATAAAGCTAGTAGCACCTTAATATCCATTGTTGGCATGGGCTGCTCAGAATGACTAATTGCCACATTAGGCCTTTTTTGTAATAATACCCTTTCTGCTCCTTTTGCAAAGGCTTTGATTGGTAAAAGAGATTATATTCCCACTCAGTGTATCATCAATGTTTGACTGAGTGCTTGAAGAAACAGGATTGCTATTACAGCTGAGCTCCTGCTTCAGACACTGAAATCTCAGGCTGCATCAGTGTCCTGGCTCTGGCTAGGATAGGGTTAATTTCACAAGGAGCCAGGCGGGGGGGGGGCTATTCCATAACATGTGAAGCCATGCTCACCATAAAAGGGGGCTAGTCGGGGAGGGGTGGGTTTGGTGCGGCTCTGGGAAAGGCTGAGGGTTCAGTTGTTTGAATTGGTAAATTGTTTTTCTGT